>SNQJ01S0076525.1:28132-41598 GCA_010110895.2 Picea sitchensis
TTTTTTTCTATCAAACCTTTTCAAAATTCCAAAACTTATCATTATAGTCTTGTTCTTTATATGCAATTATTGAACGTTTTGATGTTTTTTTCAACCATGTTTTTTGATCTATTGAATTTATTTATTTTTAAATCAAAACAAAATTGGTAAATTCTATTTACAAATTTTGAGTATATTAAAAGCGGTGCAATTTTAATGTGTTTGTTTTCATTATTCAGTAGACCTTTTGAAATATTTTTCGATTTCATTAAGTCAAACGTTGCTACATCTATTATATTGGTCGTCAAAATTGGGAATTTATGTGTTTGGTACCATAATTTCCATAAAAAAAAATTACTCTGTCGTTGAGTAATAAACCTTATTGATTTATAGTACTCCTTGTTCGCTAAGTCACAAGGTTCCTTGCTTTTCCCTATACTGATTTTTCAAACCGATAAAAAGGTTATAAACTTTCTATACACTTTCAAAATTATATTTACATACTCATATAACATAATACATAATTTCATTTTCTTGCTTAGTTCATTGAACTTTTTAAAACAACACTTTATTTGGATCAACTTTTGAATTACTTTACCATGATTTCTTGTGATGTTCGCCACAGTCAAAAATAGCATTCACACACTTAAGTCATGCTCGATGCACCTTCGAGACTCAAGTCGACATTAAATGGTGAAGATTATGCACCACTTAAAAATCATGCCTGAAACATTCAAGTGATAGATGCCACGTGGGAAACCTTGCACATTTGTAAGGTTCTAGGCAAAGAACCTATCACTTCAAAGTTCCAAGAAACAATTATGAGGGGTTGGCAAGGATTTTGACATAGGACTCCAGCTCAATTGAGAACAAATGTGGCAATGGCAGCATGCCCTAGATTCAGAGTATTGGTGAGTAATCTAGCATAAATCATCTAAATGAGCACATGGTCAAACAACAACATTCAAGAAGTTGTTCCACACTAGTAAACACCCTCAACAGTATCCACCCTTCTCTACCGATGGGATTGTCTCGTAAATGCAGCAGCCTTGTTTGCAAATACTTTTGTTTTTTTAGATGTTTCTCCTTTCTATAGAAGTGGACCTCCTAAAAAATTTGGTGTCTCTAAAGATATTTCAAAACAACAACAGCGAAATAGTGATACATTTACAAAAGAATTAAAAATTAACCATTATTATAAATGTTCAATGCACCTGGTAAAAGATTTGTGTTTCTAACACGATGACGTTTCCATTTTTTATTGAGAATTATGTCCTGCGTAAGTTTAGAACGATCTCTTGTTTTTTTAAGTTTCTTTTTTTTACTTGTTTTTTTGGGTTTTAAACATGGCCACAAAATGGACAAAGAATTATGATGTAGAAGTGGACTTCCCAACCTAAAGTTTTGTTCCACCTTACAAAATCCTTGGCACTCGCTCTAACACCACTAGTAATAGATAATGTCACTACACAAAATCATCACAAATAAAAAGACAATTTGAAACCTCCACAAGGATGTGTGTGTGTGTGTAGAGAGAGATATGAGTACTATTGAAAATGTGATCTCTTATATAGTGTTCAAGAATTGAGTCGCAATTAAAGGTCGTGACTCCATGGAACCTAACTGATAATGACTACTAATAATAATTAGGTACATTACAAAGCATCCAAGGCCCTGGGATGAAAATCTAGTTTATATGTGCACTTATAACCGTGTTGTACACACTTTTCCCCCAATGAGTCCCCCCTTTGAAATCTATTTTGGATATTTGCCACTTCACCTTTAGATATACCATGTGGGTATCCTAAAACAGAAGAGGTATGAGCCCCAGAAAAATTTGAGACTAGTGATGATCAACATACAATTGAAAAGAGTTTCAATGTAGGAGACCAAGGCTATTTGCCCCTAAATAAGGAAAGGTTACATGGACCAAGGAAGAAATTCAAACCCCTAAGATATAGACTTTTCAAAGTATTGGAAAAGGTGGGCAACAATGCTTATTAGACTCAACGTGCCTCCATATATGCACATTTATTTAGTGGTAAATGTGGAGAATCTGAAACTCTATGAGCCATCTATGCTCGATGATGAAGAAGAGAGCCACATTTTATCTCCCATAGAAGACTTGACCTCTAATGCAAAGAGAGAATTGTCAAAGAATATGGTTCTACAAAATAATATCACAATGTCAAGATGGGATCAACAAGAACTCTCACAAGTAGGATTGATAGGACCATGACCAACAACCACAAAATGGTTCTCAAAGGAGAAAATTGAAGCATAATTTCCTCATCTCCTTCGTAATTAAATCTTTTGGAGACAAGAAGCCTCCAAAAATGGGGAGGGATGATCCAAAATGGATCAATATAGTTACTGCATTGCTTTGTTGATTCTATGGAATGGAGAAAATAGAATTTGAGACCTCAGAAGTCATTTCAAGTAAGATCCTAAAAACCACACTAATGGACCAGAACTGAAAATTCTCCGGATTAAGGCCTTGAAATAAGTTGTAGGAGGTCAAAACCCTATGGTATGGTCTGTAAGACGCTCACTATCCATAGAGTCCATTAACTCTGTTGTGAACTTGTAATTTCTTTGTATTTTGCATTGGAGCATCTCTGATATTAAGAAAAAAACACTTCATTTTGCTGAAGTTTTGCCCAATATGGATTTCACCATGTTCGAAAGTACTATGACGTTGAATACTTTTATTTCATAAATGTACTATTTATTTTTACGTTTAACCACTTAGGAAAATCCATCACAATATTACAAAATATTACAATAATAGCTTTAGATCTTTTGTAAAGAATTGTCGTTAAAATATCTAACAATCCAATGCACTTCATGGATCATATCTAATTTTTTATATGATTTTTACTTGTAAACTTTATCATTCTTATTTTCTCCACGCTTCAAGAGTTCCAATGTGCCTATCTTATTTTTTCTTATTTCTATGTTATATTTCTATTATGCTTATTAAAGTTAACGCATTGACCATTTCTCCCCTCCTTTCCTTGCATAAGGACACTCACAGTGAATGCAACATTGCTTCTTAATCTTCCTGATGTGCTCGTGAGGATGGGTGAAGTATTCCCCAAAACATCGTCAGGATTAGAAACATCTCAACAATTTTATCCACCAAAAAGTCATCAGGAATAAAAACATATCGCACAATTTCATCTAAAATGTTTTTGACAGCATATTACAGTGTAAAGGGAGCTAATTTTCATAATTCTAACCATCAATCATATTTTCATAGGACCGAATTAAGGACCTTCGCAACACACTGACTTGGCTTAGACTTCATTACACAATTAAAAAAATCATAACTCGTGGCCCTGCCTGCCACTCCAGCATTCACTAAAGACAAGTTTTTTATACACGCAACTTTTCATCCATTATCAGTTTATCTTTGCGGCTTTAACTTCATGTTGTCATCTTCTTCATTGTACCGAGCTTTGTCACATCTTCTCTTTCACGTAGCTGACATACACATAGCTAACATAGCTATTTATGTGTGTGTTTGTAGTTAATACCAACGTAGATCCATATTAAACTCGGATCTATCAAGAATTGAAAGGAGTTCAATTTCTTAAGGTGTAAATTTTATTTTTATTATTTCATTCCATGTCAAGTTTTACACATGTTTTTTTAATTGTTTTTTTAATTGAGCCACACTTTATTTTTATTATTTTTATTTTTTTAATGGAGTGAACTTTATTTTTATTATTGTTATTTATATTTTAATCTAGCCTTATATAACATAAGACTAACACTTCAACATCTCCCGCATGCTGGACTCTAGAGCACCTCACTGTAGATTTTTAATGACAAAAATCAGCAAGCTAATATTCTGTCAAACACTTAGCAACCTAGAGATAATTGTCTTGCATGAATTTCATAAATACCTTAAACCCACATTCAGAAATTACCATAAGAGGATATACACATTGCTAAGCAAATATGCAGCAAAAATAAACACAATGGGTAGCAGCCCATAAAACTCGGAAATTTAGGCAAATGTCAGGGAAAACCCCAATGTGGGGAAACCCAACGAGAGAGAGAAAGAGAGATTATTATTCAGCTTCAGGAAAGTACATAACAACAACAAAAACATTTTTCCAACCAAGAGAAAAAACCGCTTACAGCACAAACAGTTCCCCACAAATTTGCCTTGAAAACCGTGCCATAGTCCATACAGTTGTACGAATTTGTTGAAAGTTGGCACTTCGAAATTTGTGCCACAACAGGCAGTTGTACATTGCCCCCTGTACGGCCGTCCTTCAAAAAATTCTTCAAGAGTTGCCTCGAAAACCATGCCCAAACTTGCCTCAAAAATCGTGTCTCAAATCTTTTGGTGTACGGTCAGTACAAATCCATACAATACAGCATGTCCCAGCAAATAAAACTGCAGCAAATCAAAACAGAAAATGTCTCATTGGGATTTGCGCCCTAGCTCTTTGGGAATCGTGCCCTTCTTGTTGCTCACTTTCCTCTCAAGCTTACTCAGAAATCTCTCATGCTCATCTTCTCAATGTGTCATGCGCACTACCCAATGCATTCTTTTATAAATCTGAAAATGACATTTTCCCTCCAAAGTGTCTTTTCACCTTCCCCAACCCTAAATCCAAAAGCCAAGATTAGATCTTGCATTTTTCAAGATCAAGGGTCATGATCCATTCCCTCCAAAATGAATCACTTAAAATATTAAAGTGATTTTCACTTTATTCCATAAGTGTACTTTATGAAATAAAGTTACTTTAAAATTAGAAGGTACACTTTATTAAAGTCATTTTAATAAAAGAACCACTTTACAACTTTATAAAAACCTATTACAAAGTTAAGTGCTTGGTAGTGTAAACATAAGGTAACATCTGCATTCAAGACAAAATATGCGGAGTACCTCCCGAGCTAAAAAGCTAACACTCCCTCTTAGCGAGGGAAGTACCCATTGCCACCACTATCATCTGATTCCATCACACTGTGCTCTGTAGGAGCTCCCTCTGAACCTGGAGCCATCCTCAACACCTGCATAGAACTCGAACTAGAAAATCTTCTCCTGGCAACATCCTGGAACCCTGAGCTCACTACATCTTGAGCATTGGTTCAATCAACCTGGCTAAGCCTCCTGTCAGTGCTCAGAAGAGACTCGTTCTCTTCTCTCGGAATGCAAGACTGAATCCTTGGCGCCACTGCAGTCTCAGAAGTCTCCTCACGCTCCTCATTTGACATTGAATCATACACTGAAGGTTGTCCTCTCAACATATACAACATGTCCACCAGGTTACCGATCAGTCACAACTCCACCGGGTCCACTCCCTGTCTGTAAATAAAAACATGTTCCCTCTTGAACAATATGCAATATCCTACATCCTCCAAGGTTGAGACTGGGAGCAAGTTAACCCTCAACCCTGGAACAAAGAGAACTCCATCAAGCTCCAAGAGTCCCCCAAACTCGAGTTGGAATCTAACATTCTCAACTCCACGTACAACTCTCGCCATACCACCTTCATTTACCACGTCGCGCAGGACCAATCTCTGTGAAATCTAGGAATACTCATCAGATTCCAGTCATGTGGCTAGAGGCTCCACTATCCACAATCCATCTGATATCACCTCCAAATCCTTCGTTGTCGACACTGGAAACTAGGGTCACCAAAGAAAATTCATTGTCGTACTTTGAAGCAAAGTCCCCCATGGTTGTTGTAGCAGTTGTCTCAGGCCCCTCTAGTTTGGTCTTCTTCTTCCTCTCAGAACAACGAGAGGCAAGGTGCACCAACTGGTTACAACAATAGCATCTGACTTTACTCAAGTCCCTTCCGGAACTTCCTTTCTTCTTGTTTTTTGCAGTAAGAGCAACATTCTCATCAACTTTGTTTGTCTTATGTTCACTGCTCTGAGATCTTTCTCGAATCTCCTCCTGAGTGAAATCATCCTACAGTCTGCTCCAATCTGGTAGAGATGCTCGCGTCCCACCACACACTTCACGAAAACTTCTCATTCTTTTGTGAAGCCATTTAAGGCTATCATCACCAACTCAGAATCCGTTATGACATCTCCAACAGTTGTCAGCTCATCTTTTATTTGAGCTAACCGGGTAAGATAAGAAGAGACACTCTCCTCCTTCCCCATCTTGGTATCATGCCGCTTAGCCTTCAAGGCCATCCTCTGGTTCTCGTTCTTCGCCTCAAACAAGTTCTTAAGTGCATCCCACATCGCCTCGACAATATTTTTCTCAGCCAAGTGTGGGATAAGGTGATCCTTCACCCCATCCAGAATAATCCTCTGAGCCTTGGCTTCTTTGACCTCATGCAAGCCCAAAGCAATAGGATCTGTTGCGGGAGCTGCCACAACAGAGTTGACATAGTTATAAATTTTGTTCTCCTTGAGAACCGTTGACAATCGGACCCTCCACTGCAAATAGTTGGAAATGTCTTCCAACCGATCATCATATCTAATGCATGCAGCTATATTCCCTGTCACAACTCAAGGAAAACAATCACACATTTTTCCCTCTTCAACTTTGCCCAAAAATCACACTGTCCACTGTCACTCAGAAACAAAGCTCTGATACCATGTAGATTTTTAATGACAAAAATCAGCAAGCTAATATTCTATCAAACACTTAGCAACCTAGAGATAATTGTCTTGCATGAATTTCATAAATGCCTTAAACCCACATTCAGAAATTACCATAAGCAGATATACACATTGCTAAGCAAATATGCAGTGGAAATAAACACAATGGACAACAACCCATAAAACTCAGAAATTTAGGCAAATGTCAGGGAAAACCCCAATGTGGGGAAACCCAACGAGAGAGAGAGATATATTATTATTCAGCTTCAGGAAAGTACATAACAGCAGCAATAACACTTTTCCAGCCAAGAGAAAAAACCACTTACAGCACAAAAACAGTCTCCTCCACAAATCTGCCTTAAAACACAACCACCTATTCAAGGCATCATTCAATCAAAGCTATATCACGAACTCATAAATTGTGTCCACACATTTACTCAGGTTCTTTTTCTCGTTTTTCAGACAGCAGTATAACATATTCAACCACATTGAACTCTCATATCCCATGCAAAACATATGAATGAGAACTATGTCTGGAACATGTTTGAGGGACATCCTCACAACCAACAGTTTTTAATCCATCAATTAGACTTCATCAAGGTTTCCAAACAGCAACAGGCTTCAATAAAATCACAGCATGCTCTTCTCAGACCAACAACACACTAAGCAATGCCAGACAAGCCTATGCAGTCTACCAAACACTTTTATTCTCCACACAGTCTGAGATTAACAATGAAACTCTCAATCAGAATACAAGAGCTCTTCTCTTGTGAGTCATAAAAACATGTATTAGCATGACAGCCTTGTCTTTAATCTCTAATAACTATAGTCTTCGATCTAAGGGCAACAAGCATGGCTGCAAACCTGCAGAATGTCATAAAACATGGCTTCACTCATACATGATTTACACAGACAAACACAAAGCCAAATGTTGGATTTGGAAAAACGACACAGATGAACATAACACAGTCTTACAATATATGAGACTTTATACACTAGAAATTCTATTAACACTGGTGTATTTATACTACAAGGAATCTTACCTCTCTTGTCACATGTTAGAACCTCTAAGAAACTCGCCAACAATTTCTATGTTTGAGACCTGCCATTCTTCCTAATCACCTCATCTAACATTGTGCACACGTACACGCTCACAATGATCCAATTACACGTCCTCCTAACTCACCACAGACTTGCACACTTTAATTTTGGATCTCTAATCATTAGACCGAGGAACACACAATAGACCTAGGTATGCATTCACTCACAATAGTCCAATTGCATATGTCCCACTAACTTAACTTAGACTTGCACACTTTAATATTAAGTCTCCAATCATTGGACCTAGAAACACACAATAAGCCTAGGCATTCATTCAAAATGTACATTAATCTTGCAACAAAGATCAGCTTATAAATCCACCAATGCTGTAGGATAATTTGAAATTGTCAATTGAATTCCATTGACTCGAACATAACTGCATAATGAATCTCTCAGCATCGAAATGATTGGATTCCTTTTGCATAACTGACATTCAAGAGTTTAACATTAAGTAAACATTTTAGAGGTACAATACCACTATTCTTTGACATTTACTGCTTCTTCTCATAAATCGTGTCCATTTTCTGACTCAGTAAATAAAACCAGAAAAGACTAAGAATAAAAAAACTAAAACACAACTGTATCAAGCATTGTACCAAGTGTTTGAACTATGTTTGAAGACATAAGATTAGAGACATGCTCTTCTAGGTGCTTTTTGGCATCTTGTCTGCCAACATTTGCAATGGCAAGCTTTTCAGGAGTTAGTTGATCCTCTTCTTGTACAGCTTTGTTATACTTGATTGCGAGATCAAGCATTTCCTGCATATAAGAAAATATTTGAGCTGAGATGATAACTTACATACATGCAAGTATAGAAGAAATGTCGACTAAAAGCAGATCAAGGTTTTATTTAAATCATGAGTCCAAACCTGAACTGTCTGTTCATTTGTCTTAGAATGGCAATCAAAGCGTTGCAGAGTCAGACCATCAGTCCATTTCTTTTTATGTAAGTTGAGTAGCATCTTTTCTTCCAGTTCATTTTTCCGATAATTAATGGCAATAGAATAATAATGCCGATTCAAGCCATGGATCAATGCCTGTACAAACACCATACAAAACTTTAGCATTTAGAACAAACAGAATATTATACTCAATCTGAACTGTTAAAACGCCATAATGCTGCTAGATGCTGACCTGGATGGATGGTTTATTCAAATGCCCAAGATTTGAAGTTGTTTGTCGGGGCTCCTGCCCAAGCATCATAGTCTGGGGATTGATCAAGCGGAATGCATCAATCACAACCTTCCCCTTAACACTTTGAATAGGATCAACCACTACAGCAACTGCTCGTTGATTAAGAGCCTCGAAACTCTGCACAGACCATACAAATTTTACTATTTAGCTCACAAAAAATTGTGATGAGCAGCTTACAAATTTCAAGAAGGATACCAATGTTCAAAGAGAGTACTTTGCTTATAGTACTACTTTAGATAAAATGTCAAGCAACTTGATTATGATCAGAATCAGCATAATGACTGGTAGAATCAGTGGCCCTTAACATAGGTTTGATGTTACAGTTAATCTCTCCAGGAGAATACAACTCTTGCCCATAGATATCTATTATTCAAATTTCAATCTAACGGCCCTAACATAGGTATGACATTATAGTTAATCTTTACTGGAAAATACAACTCTTGTCCATAGATATCTTTTATTCAATCTAATGGCCCGAGCCCTTTCAATCTAGATGAAAATAAAAGCTACACCCATATCACCATTACTTTAACTTATAAGCCAGTTACGTTCACCTTCAAATAAAATCATCAATCTCACAAAGTTGTCTTAATTACCTGTTGCGTATTGATATCAACACCTGAAAGCCAGCATCCAAAACCTGGATGTGAATGGTACCACCCTACAACCATCTCTTGCCTACAATCACCACAAGCCATATCAAATGAAATTTAGTCAGTGAAGTTTTAAACATTATCAAACTTAACCCGTAATGCAAGTTTTAACAAAGTATTCAACAATAGAACAAGAGCTTTTAAGAACATTACACACAATGTTGAGATTCATAAGAGAAAGAAAAGGGTCGAATGGAACCACCAGCAAACCCTAAAACCTGCAATAAATTGGAGAAAATAACAGTTCTGCCCTAGAGATACCTGCCAATAACAGCCCAGGTAACACCAAACAGCAGCACGCTGATCCATAGGAGCACTAGAGAGAAAATAACCCATGCACGAGAGAGAGAGAGAGAGAGAGAGAGAGAGGGATGCCCAACCACAAGTGAACACCAAAATACAGGTGCCCTTGGGCATAAAATACTTATAAACTAATGATGCCCATAGGCTAAAAGAAAGATCAAGAAGATCACAAGATGATAATTTACAAATGACTCTTGAGAGTGTATTTATACATGACACTTGAGCTTAGGCTATAAGCGGATTGGCAAAGCCACCCTCCTCCTGTCCATTGGGGCTCCAGGAGATCTCAGGTTCAAGTCCAAGTGCTGGCAGATGGTCTCCTTGTGCTAGCTGGGTGTTTTTCAGCAAGGTGGAGGACCCTGGATTCGCTGAAAGGTGTGGCTCCCCATGCAGCAGCCAATGGGTCGGATCATTGATGACAGCCCAAAGGACTTGGACCAAAGCAATTGTGGATGTCAAGTCTTTAAATGGAAAATTAAAAGATAAAATAAATAAAAAATACAAAAATCTGAAGAGGTGTGGCACCCTCCCCAAGAGGGGTTATTGGCTGACATATAAGTTGACTAGATGGGCCTTAACCATAACCTAGTATTACATTAAATGAACATAAATTGGCCTTAGTCACATACATTAATGATATAGAACCATGCGAAGATTACACCAATCTCAACACATAAAGCATATAAAAATGACACGCTCAAAGTAATATCCCATTTTTACACCCCAAAAGCATATGTTGTTATTTTGTCCTATGTTATATTTGGCTCTAGCTTGAGATTTTATATTTTTGTGTTATGTGACATCCTACTTCTGGAATGGAGGCTCAAGTGCAAAGGCCTCAACCTGGGATGGTTTGAAAAAGACAAATATGAGAAAAAAATGAAATGATATTCAAGATAGGATAAGCACAAAAAGTATGTTGAGATGGTATCCAATCTCAACACATAAAGCAACAATAAAAGAAAAAGCATATAAAAATGACACGCTCAAAGTAATATCCCATTTTTACACCCCAAAAGCATATGTTGTTATTTTGTCCTATGTTATATTTGGCTCTAGCTTGAGATTTTATATTTTTGTGTTATGTGACATCCTATTTCTGGAATGGAGGCTCAAGTGCAAAGGCCTCAACATGGGATGGTTTGAAAAAGACAAACATGAGAAAAAATGATATGATATTCAAGATAGGATAAGCACAAAAAGTATGTTAAGATGGTAGCCAACCACTAAAGGCATGTGCAATTGCCTTTAGTGAAGATGGTAGCCCATGTTTATTGCACATACCTTTAGTGGTTGGATGGCATGACTACCCATGTCTTTATTGCATGACTACCCGTGCCTTTATTGCATGACTACCAATGCTTTATTGCATGACTACCCATGCCTTTATTGCACTTAGAATGGCTCACTTGGTGACTTAGAGGGGAGGGGTGCCTCAAGTTTAGAATTGTATGCTTGTGTTGTTCATTTCGCACACTATTGTTGGCTTACTCTCAAGCACTTTGCTGCCAGCATATTGTGCATCTAATGTGAAGTTTTTACACCAAGTTAGGTGTGGCTTTTGGTTTATGTGGGGGTTGTTCGTGTTAGAATATTGTGCTCGTTTAACCATAGACAATGCTACACAATTGTCACCCAACCATAGGCACAAAGCCACCCCCGAGCACCTTAACCTTTGACAGAACGAATGATTCTGAGAAGCCTCACTAGAACCAATAGATAACCAAGAGAGAGAGAGCGCACCTTTCTCCTAAGGTAGCACACCAAGCAGAAATTCCCAAACCACAGACCAAGACCAGTACCCAGTTGCAGTCGTTGCAGCGGCACTCTTCCTCTAGACTTGCACACCACTTTCTTGAGTGTGAGTGTGTTACCAAATGAGCTCAAGCGCCTTCTATTTATACTAATCTGGCTAGGTTAACATGTGTCTCTTCAAGCAGGGTCGACCTGTCCTTTTTTTGCATATAATACTTCAATATTACTTATTATGTTGAGTCGACTTGTCTTCCAGGTGTCTCTTCAAGCAGGGTCGACCTGTCCTTTTTCTGCATATAATACTTCAATATTACTTATTTTGTTGAACCGACTTGTCTTCCAGGGTTTTCACACATCTGTTTAGGTTTTCTCTTGCTTCTGAAATATTCTATTCTAGTCAAAGGTTTATCCATGGAGGTTAATACCTCCCGTGGCTACCAAAACATCAACACTCTCTCTTAGCTAGGGAGGTATTTAACCATGATGTTCCCTTATGGTCTTCATAGCCTTGCTCGCTATGCCATGATCCCATGTGGACCTGTCAAACTCGTCTAGGAGCCACAACCCGCTAGAGAACGCTAGAGCTACATCTCGTAGTGTGTCACCATCATCGTCATGGGCTACACCCGCATGAAGTGCTCACCCATGGCTACACCCATGTCGTGAGTATCATCATTACTATCATCATTATCCATCCATCTCACATGGCATGGGCAAGACCTACATGGTCTTGCAGACCAGTAGCATCACCAAAGCTACACAAGCTATCTCATGATCAGCCAGATCATATTACGAGCAACACCATCACAGCCATACAGGTTCTCGACTACGCCACTAGCGTACCAGACTATCTCATTGGTGTAGCAGCAACTCGGCATACCAGACCATCTCACTAGAGTAGCCTACAGCTCGACATAAAGCCTACAACTCGGCACAAGGCCTACAACTCAGCATGAAGCCTACAACTCGGCACGAAGCATACAACTCGGCAACTTGGCATGAAGCCTACAACTCAGCACAAAGCCTACAACTCGACATGAAGGCCTACAACTCAACATGAAGGCCTACAACTCGGCACAAAGGCCTACAAGATCCTTTTTTTCGAATTCTACCATCAACTCCCTCTAACTGAGAGAATCCTCCAACCACACTTCCATCTGTTGCATGCCCCTATGCATCCTGCAAAGTGTCACGAAACCTTGCTTCTTCCTGATCACTGACTCCCTCTTAAGTTTGACTCCCTCTGAGTCCTTTCAAGTCTTGTTTTTCTGTGGTAACCTTCCTAGAATACGTAGGATAATCTACCTGAAAACAGAAACAACAAGAGCAAAAGTATTTCCAATATAAAAGCATTTTATATTAGAACATATCAATTTCATGGTAATTCATTATTAGCATTATCAAGGTGTCATGCCTAAGAAGAAGAACAAGAAATATCTCCTAGAGGAGATGTTAGTTCATATTGCAATTAAGTACAATAAGCATTTATATTAATAGTACATGCTTCTAAGTATTCATTTGTTCCTAGCATTAATAAAATATAAAGGATTGCAATACTTAAGCAGCAATAAAAATATCAAACCTAATCCAATGTTTTAAAAACCGAAACCGGTACCGGAACCGGTCGAGGATCCAACCGGAACCGGTAATAAACCGGTCAAACCGGTTTCAATGAACCGGTTTTTTAAAAAATACATAAAATATTTAAATTTTAACGAAAAAAATATATTTTTAAGATTTTAAATCATGTTTCCAAAGCATTAGAGACAATTAGAGACAACATATCCAAAGTATGCTCATGAATATATCAAAACGACACCAAGTGCAAAACATATCTAGAGATCGGAACGTAAATACATAATCAATGAGGTTCTATATGGCCTCTACAACATCAAATAA
>SNQJ01S0076525.1:50148-73711 GCA_010110895.2 Picea sitchensis
TAAAAGTCAAAAGTCATAATTTATCCTTCTGGATGCTCACCCTAAGGTCCTGAGAGCCATGAAACACTTCTCCATAAAAATGAAGGGAACTTTAAAAAGAAAATAAATAAAAATGTCTCGCTTGATGGGAGAATGCATTGCGGTGTTCCTTTAATTTCCAGTGCACATGGCACTCAATCTGTTTTAACTTCAAGTGGCATTGCGGTGCTCTTTTTCTTATGGCATTCAATGTTTGGACCATAAAAAGAAAGGCAAATAAAGGGCTTGGAAAAATGTTGCATTGCAAACAAAGTGATGCAGCACACCCTCCACAAAGGCACCCATAGATGAGACAATATGAGCCCTTGATATGTCAAGGACCGCATGCCCAAGAGTACTTCCCCAATCCAACTCATATTCACTACATGGTCTAGAGAGGGTCTTCTTGGGAAACATTCCTTGACTTGGGAATTGACCTAACCAATAGGGCACCATGACACCCCTCCCTTACCTAAATCTGGCAAAGTTTATAATGTCTTTGAGCATTTGTTTAATGTCTTTGAGCACTTGTTTGGGTGGTTCTTTATTAAATGTGACTTACTTGGCATGATTCATATGACTTGTGGACCCTTGGAGGGTGTATTTGCTTGTCTTTGCATGACCTTTCCCAGTGAAAGTCATTCATGAAGGGACTAAGCCACTTGGACCTTCATAGGGACTTGAAATCCCATTGGATGGATGTTGTGCCCCACACAGGCCTAGGATTATGAGTGTTGCACCTTGTATGATGTCTTTAGCATATGAATGTGACCCAAAAGCATGAAGAAAGGAAGACGTCACCATCCTATGTCCAAACGTCCCTCTCTTGTCGCTTGACGTCACACATTTAGGAGATTGTTGTGTGTATTTTGTGCACTTGGTGATGTTGTGGGCTTGCAACCCCACACTTTTGCTTGATTTGGGGATGACATGGCACCTTAGAAGCATGACATCCTAGCCTTGGGAGGCTTATTTTCACACATGCCACCTTGGAGAAGGGTTTTATGGACTAACACGCCATTATTTTGCTATTTGTAGCCTATGTGGGCAAAAAAGAACAAATTGTTTTGTTAGTTAAGCATTCTAATTTTGGTTTTGACCTAAAAATAAGGATTTAATTGTAATGTGGAAAAATTATGACTTGGGTTTTCCTTTATAAATAGAGGCAAGTCATTTTCATTTGGATATAACTCACTTGTGAGGGTTCTCCCTCTCTAAGGAAAATTTCGGCCTCTTTATTTCTCTTGTGCATTGTGGAAAAAGGCTTGTCTTGGCATTTTGGAGCAAATCAATTTCTCTTAAGGCTTTATCTTGGATGAATGTGGATGATCTTTGGTAAAGAATAGGGTTTGGCATCTATCGTCTTGGATTTTGTGAGTATATTTCTGCAATTGCTTTTCTTTGTTCAAGGATTTTAAATTTTTAAACCCTGGGAGAAGTGTTGAGATTTGGGTACCAAGGAAAGTGGTCCCCTTGTGTTTGTGAGTCTCTAAACACAGTTAAAATTTTTAGTAGCAGCAGAAGATATTTTTATTGTATTGTAATTATTCATGTCGGCCCTATTGCACCTTTGTAAAGTGTCAAATGTATTTTATAAAGTGTCATTTGTCAAGTCGGCCCTATTGCGCCAAAGTAAAAAGGTCAAATATATTTTATAAAGTGTATTCTGTAAGGTCGACCCTATTGTGCCTTAGTGAAAGTGTCAGGTCGATCCAAACCTAATTTTAGGTTGGCCAAATTAGTATTTATATGAGAGGCTAGCACCTCATTTGGCATAACATACAACACAAGCTCTCAAGTGCAAGAGAAAAGTGTGCAAGTCTTAGAGGGAGTCGCCACTACAGCTAGGAGGTGATTTCGTGGAGGATCTTGGTCTATCTCTTGGGTATATCTTGGTTATGTGGTGTGTTACTCTTCCTTAATCAAGGGTTTGAGAAGGATCTTCTACTTTGTTAGTTCTATCTTGGAGAGAGGCATTGTTCTTGGTTGTTGAATCTATATTGAGGAAGTTTTGTTGGGTTTTTCCCCCTAGAGGGTTTTTCCCAGGGTAAATCTTGTGTATGCTATGGATGTCATTCTTTCAGTGATCCTTTATATGCAGTTATTCTGCTAATTGATTAAAAGTTTAAGAACACTAATCTAGTTAACTGCTTGAGACGAAAATTCAACATGGTATCAGAGCAGGCCTGAAAGAAGGCATTTTCACAGCACAGAAGAGCTCACGGGAGAAGCTAAGAGCATCAGAAGACTCTCCTAACCCTAGTGCACCTCTCCCTGTGTTTAGATTCTCAGTTTGACAAAGTTTTGTAAACTGCAATTGGTGGTGCAACTGTTGAAATAGCCTGCAACTGCATAAACCCTAGAAGGTGACGTCATCCAACTTGTTGAAGGACGTTGGGCAAAGTAAGAGCATCTAGGAGCTCACCCTAGGAGGGCACATCTATTCCCTGGATCAAAATTCCAAAATTCGAAGTTGAAAAATTAGGGTTTCCTCATAAACCCCAAGTCAAGTCGTCAAGGCAGCTGCAGAATCAACTTGGAGAAGAACTTCAACTTGGCATAGCGCACTCTTTGGTAAGTCAAAAATCCTTCTTTGAAATTTTATTTCTTATCATATTTTCGTCATTAGGCAAGATGACTACCAGCACTAAGCTTGATGAGAAGCTTGAGAGTGTTGATAACTTTCAAGCATGGAAGTATAGAGTGATGCTCATTCTAGAAGAGCATGACCTAGAAGGATTCGTTAAGGAGGAAGTTCCAGAACCAGTAGGAGATGAAGCCAAGGCAAAACACAAGAAGAGCTTGGTCAAGGCAAAGAGAATCAATGCAAATTCCATCAAGGATCACCTGATCCCGCACATCTCGTCTTTAACAACTCCCAAGCAGATGTTTGATGCCCTATCCAGATTGTATGAAGGCAAGAACATCAATCGAAAGATGACCTTGAGAACACAGCTCAAGAGTGAGAAGATGCAGAACTCAGAAACTATTCAATCATACTTCACAAGGGTATCGCAGATTAAAGAGCAACTTGAAACCATTGGAGACAATGTAGAAGAAGTCGAACTCGTTATGACCACCTTGAATGGTCTCTCAAGATCATGGGATGTTGAGATTTGGGTACCTTGGAAAGTGGTCCCCTTGTGGTTTTGGGCCTCTATCCACAAGAGGGAGATGCTTGTAACATTGTGCCTTGTACTTTATGTCTAATTTCACATTGACTTAGGAAATTTAAGTCAAAAGTGAAATTTTGTCATTTTAGCCTAAAGTGACTAATTATTCACTAACATAAAGTGAACTTACGGAACTTAACCCAAAGTGGATTTTGAGTTGAGATTCTTTTGGAGAGATCTCAACCATTGATTAGGGATGGCATGGGGTGATCCTAGCCATCCATACTTTAGGTTTCCTTATGAAGGTTCAAGAGGGGTGCAAGGGGCAAGTAGAGGCTCATTCATTTGTTTGTTCACCAAGAGAGTTGGGAGGGGAGCAAGAGGATGAGGATGGAGGCTATGGATGAGGGAAGCTTGGGCACCTCCTTTCATGGAGGGCTCATGGAGGCTTAGACCCTCATTTATTTGTGGTGGTTGTTCTTGCTTGGAGGAGGGCGCACACTTAGCAAGCACTAGCTACAGTTGGACGATCGCAGATCTGTCAATTTCAGTGGAGAGGTAGCACACAAGAGCTTCTTTGTGTGCAAGGGATTCTTCATCAGAGCTCAGAGGGTCAAGGGTGCAATGTTTCAGTGAGATGGGAAACAAAGGAAGAGGGCACACTTAGCTTGGGCGCATATCTCTTCTTGGAACTCCAAAGCACCTCGAGAGGAGTTGCTACTGTATCAGGTTCCATTGTATTTGTCATACTTGTTGTATCTCATGCTTTAGACGTCACTTATATATACCTTCATTCTAAATTGGTTTTCCCCATGGAGGTTTTATCCAAGGTCGGGTTGACCAAAAATACTTGTGTCCAATTTTCATGCATGCTTAGAGTTTAGATCAGCGATAGGAGTTTGTTAAGATCCTAGAGGAGTGCTATATCTTTTAAGGTTTGCATGTACTAACATTGGGTTACTAAAACTACTTGCAAGGGCACCTTAAAAGAGCATATATCCATTAGTTGAGGGAAGAATTCTTGGCAGATTTGAGCAGACATGTTTGCTGTCCTAAAACGCAGCAAAGAACAAATTTGATAGATGAAACTTAGAGCCCAACAAGAGGTCAAAGACAGACCTGTTGAGCAGCCCTCATAGTACCTTAGTTTTCTTCATGGGAATCATTCATTCAAAGTATATGTTCTAGAAGGAAGTTTACGAAGTTCAGCAGACCGTGGGAGGATTGTACTCAGGAAGAAGCAAGGTTGGCAGCACGAGAAGAAAAACTAGTTGATGATGATCAAGCCTTAGCAGCACATGCAGGAAAAGGAAAGAGTAAGAAGGAAGATCATTCCCATTGCCACAAGAAGTCACACAAATCTCACAAGGGCCAAAAGGACTACTCCAATATCAGATGCTACATTTGTCAGAAATTGGGACACATTGCAAGATTCTGTCCCAGCTCGAAAGATAAGGTCAGAAAAGGAAATTAAGAGACATCATGCTCATGCCACAGAAGATTACGAACCTGATCAGAAGAGAGCTAAAGGAGATGAGTCAAGTGAAGAATATGTATTGTAAGTTGTAACATCTATTGGTATTTTTGATCTGTTAAAGTTATGACTATCATACTAACCTTTGGTTGAGATTTTTGATAAAGTTAAAGTTATAAGCTGACTCTAGGTTGAGATTTTCAGGTTTATTTGCATTATATTCCGCAACTCAGATTTCTGTCAAGAAAGCATATTATCTTAGTACAGGGGACAGGTTAAAGTGAATGCTTGTCATCTTGAGTGAAGGAGACTCGGAAGAAAAGCAACAACACCCATTCTTGAAGACAAGACTCTAGATTCCAGGTTTGATTGATTAATAATAATAATAATAATCTATTTTTAAGGTCACAGCCAAGCCACACCAAATTGGTGTATAAGACCCCCTTGTTTGTGGGACAAGGGACCCCCCTCCGCCCAACGATTTGACTGGTAAAGTCTACGGAGGTATACATACCCTACCCCCCTCTAGATTTGAACTTGTGACCTCTTAAGAGGAAACACATGTTCTTAACCATTAGGCCATTGCTACACTACAAGTAAACACTATAGTTGTGATAGCAATCTTTGAAAAGTTCTATTACTGCTAGATAGAATGAATACTTGGTAGCATGAGAGCACTATTGATATAAATGCTTACTGTAATTGTTTATTAGATATAATTAACATCTCCTCAAGGAGACATTTCTTGTTTTGTCTCCAGGTTACCATGGAGGAATGATTGATCACAACACTAGAAGAATGTTGTTCTCATTTCATATTATTGTACTTCTTACTTTGACTCTTGTCTCAGGCATGTCACAAGTGATAGTTCTGAAGGTGCTACTGTGACGATTGTCTTTGCTATCTTTTATTTATTATTATTATTATTATAAAAAGTATTATTCTTGTCTATTGTTTTTCCCTTGTTGTTTTTGTTCCGGGCAGGTCACAGGTAATAACTCTGAGGGAAGCTATAGTGACAGTGGCAGGAGGAAACATATTAGATGGTCTCTAGTTTGAGACATGGAGCAGATTATCCAGATAAGAAGTTGTATACACGATCGTATACATCCATGTACCGAAGAAGAAGAAGAAGAAGAAGAGAGTTACTTTTGCAAGATACAGAATATCTCATATGGAGACTGATTGTGAGGAGCAGACTGTTCTGGGGATTATATAGACTCAGAGGGAGCATGAAAACTCAGGGTGAGCCTGATCTCAAAAAAATCCAGTGGCTTAGAGAATTTCATTCAGAATGTATTCCTCCTCAGATTCAGATGGAAGAGAGAGACGTCTTCCAGGACTGACAAACAAGTGCCATGAGTTCAGAAGGCTAGATCGTAGCTTCAGAGACTTCTAGGAGATATGAGATCTCCTAGGAGAATTCCCTTGCTTCAGTAGACTATGCTACAATGACAGAGGAGGAAGCCAGTCAGAAGGACTGGGATATAGATCTTTTCCTTGGTTCCGAGACCAAAAGGGAAGTCAGTGGTGACTTCCAAGATTGATCTACCAGATCAAGCATGTTGCAGATAACAGTATAGAGATGTACAAAGCTTGACTTGTGGCCAAAAGATTCTCCCAGCAAGAGGAAGAAGATTATGACGGGACACTTACTCCAATAGCCACAAGAAGTGTACATAGAGCAGTCACAAGATACATGAGGAGTCTCATGTCTGTAGATTGAAGAAGGCTATGTACGATCCTAAGCAGGCACCCAGGGCATGATATGCCAGATCAAATAGTTTCTTGATGAGCTTGAGCTTTACTAAGAGTAAAGGAGATTCCAACCTTTACTTCAAGGTTGTGGATGGTGAACCTGTGATATTGCTACTATATGTGGATGATCTGTTTCTGATAGGAAACAAGAAGCTCATCGTTGAGAGTAAGAGGAAACCTATTGCAGAATTTGAGATGAAGGACCTAGGCATAATGCATTACTTCTTAGGTCTGGAGGTATGGCAGAGACCGGATGGGATTTTCCTTAACCAAGGAAAATATGCAATGGAGATCCTGAAGAGGTACGAGATGTTGGACTGTAAGGCCATGTCTATACCGATGGTAGCAAACTTGAAGTTGTTGAGTGATACAACTTCAAAGACAGTGGATGCCACCATATACAGGAAGATGATTGGTTTGTTTATGTACTTAACGAACACGAGGCCAGATATATGTTTTGCAGTGAACACATTGAGTCAGTACATGGTTGAGCCTAGACATGTTCACCTGATTGCGGCAAAATATGTGAAGAGGTACCTGAAGGGTACAATTGATTATGGACTCAGATATATCTCGGATCGTGAAATAAGACTACAAGGATACACGGATTCAGATTGGGCAGGCAGTGTCATAGACTGAAAGAGTACATCCAGATGTTGCTTCAGTTTGGGATCAGCTGTGATCTCGTGGCTCAGTAGGAAGCAGACTTGTGTGGCGCTCAGTTCTGTAGAAGCAGAGTATGTAGTAGTGTGTTCATCTTGTGGCGAAGCAATGTGGCTTCAAAATCTTATTACAGAATTGTTTGATCTCGAGTTGGAGGTGACCTGTATCCTTTGTGAAAACCAGAGTTGCATAAAATTGTCAGAGAACCCAGTGTGCCATGACAGGTCCAAGCATATCGATATCAAGTACCATTATATCCGAGAGATGGTACAGAAGGGAGCAGTGAAGCTCCAGTATGTTCCTACCGACGAGCAGGTAGCAGAGATGTTGACTAAGCCTCTGTCGAGAATGAAGTTCAAGTACTTCAGAGACAAGCTTGGTGTGGTCCAGAAGGACTTTCCCTCATGAGAGGGAGTGATGTGTTACACATGCGACTCCAAGTGCAGCATAGTGTGGTGCAGTAATAGCAGGTTCATGTTCAGGCACTAATTGTGGCACCAATCAGCCAAATCTCGCACAAAGTCAGTAGACACGGATTCTTCGAGGAGGGCGTGTGTTCCCAGCTTCAGGAAGTGTAAATCGCAGATCCTTCAGGGAAAGCATATTTCCTTGATAGTTGGAGGGCCAACCTGTGTGGTTGGAGGATGACTAACCTAGGGCTAGGCTAGTGCTCGGACTCTGGGTCGAACGATTCCTAGCCTGGGGCTAGATGGGTAGTGTGTACGCACTACATTGCGTAACCCTCATGGTTAGATTCCTAGTCTATGTGGGGCCAAAGGACCAGTGTGCCAACCAAGGGACTAGCCTAGGGCTAGTGGTCGGACTTTGGGCGAGAGAGCTCCTAGTGAAAGCTAGATGCCCAACATAGCCTAGGGCTAGTGGCCGGACCTTGGGCCAGATAGTTCCTAGTGAAAGCTAGATGCCCAACATTGTGTGAGCTAGAAGAAGCCACATGTTGGGTTCCTGCTTTGTTGATTAGAAGTTGTGCACAACACATTGCAATTTCATTTTGGAGAATGGAAGCGTGTTGTTGAGAAGCTAGCAAAGACAAGAAAGGAAGAAAAAAATGGTTAAAGGGACAACGTAACATCAGCAACAAGATCAAGATAAGAAAGAACTCTCAAGTTCTTTCTTAGAAATAGGGAAAAGAACAAAGAGTAATACTTTATAATTTATGTTTACAGATCAAGATACAAAATAATGAAACAACAGATATTTATGAGCATATAACAATTAGATTTTTGAATATTGAAACAAGTAAAACAGAAGCTATAACTTGTAGATCTAAACTTTAAACAAGAAAATCAAACTTAAGCAATGCAAATGCAAATGCAACTCCAAACTACTCTAAGATTTACCTCTCTGAATATGAGACATGAGAGCTTGGCACACAAGTGAATGTAATCCTTTGTGATATGCTCAGATCTAGTTTATGTTCATGGATCAACCACTTAGGCTTTGATCTCTGTCAAAGAGAACATAGGACTGTTTTTCCAAGAGAGAAACCCCAAGGAATAGGTTACAAAAACCCAAGCAGTTTACTTAAACAACAAACCCTTATATCCAACAGCACACAGGGATGGATTTGATATATGAGAGTGAAGTTCACACAGTCCACAAGTCCCCTTCTCAAAAAACAAAGAAGTCACAAGAACCCTTACCCGACAAATAGCAGAGGTAGAAAGAAAGGAGGGGAGGAGGAAAGATGGTCGCTGCTCCTTCTAGATCCGTGATCAAGACATTACAAGGGACGGCGTACTCGAACAAAAGGAATGGCAACCGAACAAAAGGAATGACGCCTCGAACAAAAGGGGAACAAATGTACCTCAAGACAAGAAAATGTAACCAAAACTTGAACAAGAAGGAAGCCACAAATCTGGAGGAAGATTTGTCCAAGGGAGGCCACAACTGAGGAAGACTATCATTGTGGTAGCCGCAACCTTGAAGAGGAGTGAGAGTGTGAGTAAGAGAATAGTGAGGTAGGTTCTAATTTTTATAGTTTTAGGATAGGTTTAGGTTAATAAAATAATAATTAATATATTGATCGACATTTAATATAAATATTAAATTAATATAGTCAATTTAAATGTTAATTAATATTTCTAATTTAACATTACAAAACCACAAAACACAAAATTAAAACCCAATCATACAAGATGAAAACCCAAACTCATAAACCAAGGGTGAAGATCAATCACGAGGTTTAGGAAAGACATGGGGGGTTTCTTAGTGGAAAAACATGTCCATATAAATCTCAAGGTGACCAATATACTTTATCACCACCGTGCATAAGGGGTACATCACATAATGTGGTCATGCCTATCTTCAGAACTCCTCCTAGGTCCCATGGACCATCCCGAGAGAGGAAGAGGATCACACATCAACACATCTTGGTATTACACTAAGATCTACCCGATCAAAGACCAAAGGTCTCATTAACACATCCTCAGTCCTAGAACATACCTAGGGTCTTATCCACCAAGGTACAAGACCATGGATCAACCCATGCATTAAGAAAAGGTTCCCTAGAGCACATCTAGGTATTTATCAAGTTGTTGGTCCAGACCAAGAACCCTGGCCATCTACTAGGGGCCCTCAAGGGTCTTTGCTGTATAATCAATGCTTGGTCTCATACCAAGAAAGCCTAGGATTGTGTTGGGGGCCCTAGTCCACGGCTAGGGTCGTATGCCATCCTCCGTGAGAATGGCTCTTGCAGCTGCAAAAAATTCAACACTCCCTCTCAAGAGAGGCATTCTCAACACTCAAGCTTGTCTCGAAAGTACAAAAAAATTGTCAAGGATAGATACTTGGTCGAAATATCTGCAGTTTCTTCCGCCATTGGAACATACTGAATACTAAGAATGTTCTTCCACCATGTCCCCAATGATAGTGATATTCATTCAATGTGTTTCGACCACATGAAACACCGGATTCTGAGAGAGCTTAATACGTACCAAAGTTGTCAAGCAATGGATGACGTGGGTTCTAGCTCTCGCACTAAACAAGTCCGGAAAATTAATCATTTCCTCCTGCCAGCGATTTACAAAGAATGTATTCCGTCAGAAGTTCTCGGGCTTTGAGCCCCAAGCCTCCTGCTGGACTGTGAGATCATCGTTGAACCCTTAACTCAAGCAATATCTCGAAAAGTTCTTCCCATCCACTGCATGTTCTGACCACCGGACCAGATATCCATGAAGCATTACACCTCCACTGAAGTGTATTCCAGCCCATAGGCTATAGTCCCCAAACATATCTTAGAATATGCTTAATGTTAACCATATGTATATGCTTCTGCTCTCAGCTACGAACTGGTTGAGGGCATTTTCCGCATAACAGATGTTTGGTCTTGTATGTACGAGGTACATCAAGGACCCAATGACCGCTTCATATATGGGGTCTTTCTATCTAAACTTGTAAACCCCGATCTGTAATTTTAGGCGAGATCATTACGTGGTCATGGACTTACAGTCCATGATGCTAAATTTGTTGAGCACATCAACTGCATATTTTTTTTGTGAGAGAAAGATCTCACTTGGTTTCTGCCATACCTCTAAGCCCATAAAATAATGGCATAAGCCTAAGTCTTTCATTTCAAATTTGTTGAAAGCTCCTCTAGTCCGAAGCTAATGTTTTCTCTCCAAGGAGTGAAATGATCATCCACATATAGGACTAAGATAACCGGATGATTTTGTACAATCTTTATATAAAAAATTGGGATCTCACACCTCAGAGAAAGTCGCCTATTCTTCCCATAACAAGCTCTTTGAGCTTGTTTTAATCCATACAAGGCTTCTTTGAGTTTCATAACACACATGAGATTCTTTTTCATGGATCACGAAACCTTCAAGCTATTCGATATACATTCCTTGTTCAACTTCACCGCTAATAAAGCAGCCTTAACATCCATTTGGTGAAGTTTCCAACCAAAAAATTGCTGCAAGTGAGATAATAATTCTTATTGAAGTATACCTGGCAACTGGAGGAAAAATCTCGCCATAGTCAATTCCTCCTTCCGAGAGAAACCACGAGCCGGCTTAATCTAGCCTTGTATTTTTCAATACTATCATATGTTGTGGTATGCTTCATCTTATAAAGCCATTTTGGAGGTTACCACCCATTTTCCACAAGCTCTTTGAACCACTCCAGCTCATACATCATTCTTTAGAATTGAATCATATTCTTCTTTTGTAGCATATTTCACACTTGATGTTTTGAGGCTTCTTCAAAATGTGGAAGGTTTTGAATCAATCACAAGATTCAATTTAGCTTTATAAGGTCGGCATTTCTATCCTGGGTTTCTTGCTTCTCCGAAGTGTCCTTAGGTGTTGAATGTTTTTTTCTGCTTCCTTTAGAATTTCTTGGTACCAGGTTGGTTTCCTTTTAATATGAGGTATTTCCATTGGAAACTCTATAGTGTCCCTTAAGGGATCCACTGGAAGTTCTGAGGTCTTCTCTCTCTGCTCATCTAGAAGAGGTGAATCTAAAGATTCAAGAGATGGAGCTTCGCCTCCCCTAATCACATGGAAGTTCTCCGCACGCATTTAAAGTTGTTTCTTCATGAAAAGTCACTTCTCCGCCGACCCTCGGCGAACTTTTGACCTAGGATGTAAATTATGTAAGCCTTTGAGGTTTCATCAGATCCCACAAAAGTTTCTTTCTTTCCCTGAGGGCTCTAACTTAGTCCCTTTTCTTTTGAATGTAAATTAGACCGAATGCCAGCATCTCGGTGATCAACTAAGGGTTTTATATTGGTGAAAACTTCTTCTAGAGTTTTCGCCTAAAGGCTTCGGGGACATTTGTCTCCGGTCGTAGATCTAAAGTATTGTCAGCTTCGGCCGAAAGAGATAATGGTAAATTATGGTCATACATTATGGTCATACATCATGGCTTTGGTTGCTTCACGATAGTTTTGTTCTTCTTTCTCAGAACCCCATTCTGCTATGGGTTATATGACACAATCAACTCCCTCTTAATTCCCGAAGCTCGACAGAGTTCATCATATTTGAAGGAGTCAAATTCTTTTACCATTGTCTGTTCTGAAACCCCGGATGTGTTCCGTCATTCTTCTTCAACAAGACTTTGAAATCTTGAAATCTCGCTGAAAGATTCATCTTTAGTCTTAAAAAAATAAATCCAAGTTTTATGAAAACAATCATCAATAAAAATAATATAGTAAATACAATCATTCATAGATGGGGCGCCATGGGCCCACAAAGATAGGAATGAATTAGATCTAGAATGCCATTAGATTTTCTATTGTTACGAGGATAGGGTTTCTTTGTATTCTCACCGAGTTCACAACCTCTACAAACACTATCATGCTCAAAAGAAAAATACTAACATACTTGTTACCATCTTTTTGCAAACCTGGGAGAGCATAATAGTTGAGATGTCCAAGCCTTCTCTGCTAGAGCTCATAGGTGTTTATCATCTCGTGAGCTAGTGCTTGGACAACTTGACCTCGGAAAGATTTTAGAGAAGTCCACATCACGAAGTTTCAGTCATGGCAAGGCTCGATTCCATTTGAGGATCACATGAGAGCCTTCCCTTTGGTGAAAGCTATTGAGTACCCTTTGTTTTCTAACATTGTGAATCGAGATTAAATTTTTCTTAAACCAGAACATAAACAATTTCATCAATATGAAAGATATTACCGATTGAAGTTGGAAAGAAGTTTTGATCCAAACCCTTTTATGTCATAAGCACCATCATCACCCATTTCTACCTTTACATTGAATTTCTTATCCCTATAGTTTGCAAGATTCTATTTGAAACATGTCATGTGTTTGGAGGCACCGTTGTCTATTAACCAAATCTCCTATGACTTGGTTATTGTGCCAGAAAGAGTCGAGATGAGATAATATTCTGATTTTGTTCTTGCTCTTTGGTGGTTTCCCTAGTTCTTCTTCTTTAAGGTTCATGTTGAGGCTCTCCTTCTTCAAGAGTTAAATCGAGGCTTGGAATTTTCCTCTTTTTTTCTGTTGAGATGGAGGATTCCTGCAATCTCTTTTATAATGTCCTAGCTTATTGCAGCTAAAACATCTTACTTTAGATAAATGACGATTAAGATGAGATAACTACCTTGAGGTTTCTTACCTTGCCTTTATTCTGAGAGTTCTTCCATTCTTTTGTCTTGGATGAAAGGGCTTGATCTCTTAGAATTGAATGTTCATTTCTGCTTTTGAGTCTTCCTTCTTCTTCTAAGCAATCATGCCATAACTGTCAAAGTTAGGGTTGCTGAGCTTTCCATTTTACTGCAGGCGCAGAAAAAACTCATGACTCGTGGGATCCATCAACCTAGTTTGCACAAGGTCAATATCATTTATAACACAACTCCTATTGCTATAAGTTGATCTCTAGTTTGGAGCAATCTTAAGAAGAAGGAAAAGCAATTTGTTTCCATCTTTTCCGTAATCCTCAAAGCATGTAGTTGTTTCTTCAATATTCTCTTCTAAATTGGAGCCTTCTTTTCATATAGATTTGTCGTGCATCAAAGCAACCTTTGGCAGTCCCTAGATGACCAATGATGGGCATCATGCTATCCTTAATAGAATAAAATGATTCATTAGCTTTGGCCTGCTTCTTCATGTATGTCACTGGGTTGTGTTTAAGGTGGTTCTTCAATCACTCCTAGTAATTTTAGAGTCAGTTCTCTGGCGATGTTGAGTATCCTCAGATTTCCAAGCATTGAAGTTGAGGCCCCTACAAGTCTGTCTTCAAATTTCATCAAGGAGGAGGTCATTTTGAGTTCTGGATCAGTTTAGTGAATGATATGATGTTGATCTCAAAACAACCCTAATAATATGGATCTAATGCACCAAGTCTCAAGACTTCTTGTTATTTCACGCCTCTAAGCTTCCATACCATGCCATAAGCTTTGGATACCATGTTAGAAATAGGGAAAAGAATAAAAGAGTAATACTTTTATAATTTTTGTTTGCTAGATCAGCATACACACAACATATCTAAATAAAATATCCGATTGGGAACAAGTAAGAAATATAGTAGATCTGAAACAACAAATATTTATGAGCATGTAACAATTAGTTCTCTGAATACCGAAACAAGTAAAACAAAAGCTAGAACTAGTAGATCTAAAACTTTAAAACAAGGGTAAATCAAATTTCAGCAAATGCAACTTAAATCACCGAAATTTTACCTCTTGAATAATGAGAAGATGAGCTTGGCACACATGTGAATATAAGATTTTGTAATATGCTCAGATCTAGTTTAAACTCATAGATCAACCACTTAGGGTTAGATCTCTGTCAAGGAGAATATAGGACTCTTTTGCCAAAAGAGAAACCCTATGAATAGGCAGTGACAAAAACCCCAGCTTTACTAAAACAAGAAACCTTTGGTCTGAATACGGATGGATTCGAGACAGGAGGAGTCTATACTGCTCTTCATCAAAGAAATGAAGAAGTCACAAGAACCCCTCTTTCCCCGGCAAATCAGCTAAGGAGGGAGCCCAGAAAGATGTTTATCGCTCCTTCTAGATCCAGATCTACACACAAGTAAGGGGACAGCAGCCTGGAACAAAAGGGAACGACAGCCTTCAGCACAAGAAAACAGAAACAAAACTTGAACAGTAAAGGAAGCCTAAATCTGAGGAAGATTGTCAAGTTAGGGGAGGACGCAAATCTGAGGAAGACTGTCATTGAGGTAGCCGCAACTATGATGAGGAGTGTGAGTGTGAGTGTAAGAGAATAGTGAGGTAGGTTCTAATATACTGTTCTCGAAAGGGCCTAATGGTTAAGAACCTGTTTCTCCTAAGGAGGTCACAAGTTCAAATCTAGAGGGGGTAGGGTATGTATACCTCCTCAGACTTTACTAGTCAAATTGCTAAGTGGCAACCTTTGTCCCACAAACAAGGGGGTCTCAGATACTAATTTGGTGTGGCTTGGCAGTGACCTTAAAATATATTATTATTATTATTATTATTAATTTATAGTTTTAGGATAGCGTTTAGGAGCCATTAAAATAATAATTAATATATTGACATATTATTTAATATAAATATTAAATTAATATGTCAATTTAAATATTAATTAATATTTCTAATTTAACATTACAAAACCCCACTATACCCAAACTCCTAAACCAAGGGTGATGATCAATCATGGGGTTAGGAAAGACAAGGGGGGGGTTTCTTAGTGGCAAACATGTCCATATGAATCTCAAGATGACCAATAAACTTTTTACCTATCACTGCATAAGAAAGTACATCACACAATGTGGTCATGCCTATCTTCATAGTCTTTCCTAGTCCCATGGACCATCCCTGAGAGAAGAAGAGGATCACACATCAACACATCTTTGTATTACACCAAGATCAACCTGGTCAAAGACCAAAGCCGTCTCAGAACACATCTATGGGCCCTGTAACACATCTAGGGTCTTATCCACTGTGCTAAAAAGCATCAAGGATCAACCTATGCATTAAGCATGGATTCCTTTTTGAACATCTGGAGGCCCTAGAGTACATCTAGGGTCTTTACTACTTGATCCTAGACCAAGAACCCTCACCATCTATTCGGGGCCCTTACAAGGGTCTTTGCCATGGCACCATTGCTTGGTCTCATACTAAGAAACCCAGGGGTGTGTTGGGGGCCCTAGTCCAATAGCTAGGGTCTTTTCCATCCTCCAGAGAATGGCTCTTGTGAAATATCAAATTCAACATTCCGTAGAATAATGATAATGAGTGAATGAATGATAGGCTAATAGTGGAAAGTTAATGAGAGGGCTGTAATGTCATTATTTCCTAGCATGTTAGTTCTAAGTTATTACTATTCATGTTGTAACTATTGATAGTGTGACGAGAGTCACCGATGTAATGGGCCAATACTGTAGTATAGTTGAATATGGAGATCTAGGTGAGAACTAGACAAACAATGTATCAAATTTTGGTATTATCAATATAAACAAAGGACTAAATTTTGAATCTACATCTTGAGTATTTAGTTTTAATGGTAATGTGAATGAGTTGGTTGTTCTTTAATACTTTGTCCATACCCTTAAATGTGTCTTTATGAATGGAACCGCAACTCTGTTTCTTTATTTCCCCAGCTAGGGAATTCCCTCAGATTGTTAATGTGTCTAGTCTATTAAGTGCAAGATTACAGTGAGCCTTGATAATCTTTAGAGGTCTTATCTAAGTATTCTCCTTACCCCTTCCTCTCTTTAATGTCTCACATGCTATTTAGTGAGACTCTTCTCCCTGAAGATGAAAATGCAAGACTCTAGACTACTGTACCTTTTGTTGGTAACCCAAGAAGGACCCCTCTCTGGTTCAACACTTTTGTGCCAACACTCTACCATGACTGATGAGCCCACTGATGAGATGTTGGTAATGTATCTGATACATGTTGTACAATTGGAAAACTTCCTATGACATATAGATCCGTGAAAGGACAACAAGAAAACTTCCTATGACATATAGATCTGTGAAAGAACAACAAGACAATGACCATGTGTACAAAAGCGCAGAAGTAGTCATGATGATCATGCCAGAAGAATAACTTTCTTCCTGCTAAGAGGGAGTGTTAAATTTTTTAGTAGTAGCGAGAAGATATTCTTATTGTATTGTAATTATTCATGTCAGCCCTATTGCACCTTTGTAAAGTGTCAAATGTATTTTATAAAGTGTCATTTGTCAAGTCGACCCTAGTAAAAAGGTCAAATATATTTTATAAAGTGTATTTTGTAAGGTCGGCCCTATTGTGCCTTAGTGAAAGTGTCATGTCGGCCCAGACCTAATTTTAGGCTGGACAAATTAGTATTTATAAGAGAGGCTAGCGCCTCATTTGGCATAACATACAACACAAGCTCTCAAATGCAAGAGAAAAGTATGCAAGTCTTAGAGGTAGTCGCTACTGCAGCTAGGAGGTGATTTCGTGGAGGATCTTGATCTATCTCTTGGGTATATCTTGGTTATGTGGTGCGCTACTCTTCCCTAGTCAAGGGTTTGAGAAGGATCTTCTACTTTGTTAGTTCTATCTTGGAGAGAGGCACTGTTCTTGGTTGTTGAATCTATATTGAGGAAGTTTTGTTGGGTTTTCCCCAGGCTAAATCTTGTGTACGCTATGGATGTCATTCTTTCAGTGATCCTTTATATGCAGTTATTGTGCTAATTGATTAAAAGTTTAAGAACACTAATTTAGTTAACTGCTTGAGACGAAAATTCAACGCGCCATTATTTTGCCATTTGTAGCCTATGTGGGCAAAAAAGAACAAATAGTTTTGTTAGTTAAGCATTCTAATTTTGGTTTTGACCTAAAAATAAGGATTTAATTGTAAGGTGGACAAATTATGAATTGGTTTTTCCTTTATAAATAGAGGCAAGTCATTTTCATTTGTATATAACTCGCTTGTGAGGGTTCTCCCTCTCTAGGAAAATTTTGGCCTCTTTATTTCTCTTGTGCATTGTGGAAAAAGGCTTGTCTTTGGCATTTTGGAGCAAATCGATTTCTCTAGAGGCTTTAGCTTGGATGAATGTGGATGATCTTTGGTAAAGAATAGGGTTTGGCATCTATCCTCTTGGATTTTGTGAGGATATTTCTGCAATTGCTTATCTTTGTTCAAGGATTTTAAATTCACTTGAGTAAAGTGAATTAATGAACATAAAGCAAACTATGGAAACTTAAGTAAAAGTGGGTTTCCAAATGAGATTTATGAGATGTAATGTCATTCGTTGATTAAACTTGGGCTAGATCTAATCTAGGCCCTTGATCTTTTAGGTTTGGCCTAAGAGAGGCTAAAGGAGGCAAAAGGGTAAAAGAGAGATTTTGTCACTTGAGAGAGTTGAGTGAAGAGGAAGAGAGGAAGTGAGGGTTTGGAGAAGGCAAAGGAGGCGCACTAGTGGAGGAGGGCGCAAAATACCTAGAGGATGCATTCATGTAGGCTATGCGCATGAGCTAGAGGAAGGGCGCACCTTGTGTATGGGGGACGCAAGCCTAGCAAGCATAGACTCTTGAGGGCGCACAAGGTAGAGGAGGGCGCTTCCAAAGGGAGGAGGCGTATTTGCTTGTGAGAGGGAGATTTCTAGAGGGTTGGCAGTCTAACTAGAGGAGTGGCGCATTTGCTTGAGTGTTGGAGCTTTTGCTAGAGGAGGGGCGCACTTAGTTGAAATGCACACCAAGCCAAGGAGACTATGCGGGCGCAAGGTCCAAGGCAAGAGACAAAGGCAAAGTTCATGTCAAGGCAAAGGCAAAGGCATAGCAAAGTGAAGAGGGGTGAACCAAGGCAAAGGGCGCCTTTGTTCAAAGGCTAGGAGGCACAAGTTTTGAGTAACTCCATTACAAACTTGAGGATAAACTTGGTTTGTATCAGGTTCCTTGTGTATTTACTTGTTGTAGCATTTGCTTTCAGATCTCCATATATATATATATATATATATATATCAATCTCTCTTACTAGCTTTCGTCGTGGGGGTTTTTCCAGGGTCATGTTGACAAAAAACATCATGTGTTCATTTGTCATGTTTGCTTAGTATTTTCAGCTATGTTGGTTGTTAAAGATCCTAGAGGGTATTCTATGTTTTATGGAGTTTTATATGTGCTAGCTGTGGACAACAAATTCCCTGTTAAACCATCTAAAACAGCAGCCATAAAAGAGCATTGAATCATTTCCTATAAGGCAGATTTCAGTGGGTAAAGATCAGATCTGTTGGCTGTTTTTGGACTTGGACAGCAAGTATACAGTCCTAAACGGTGAGAAAAAACAGATTTGAAAGTGCCTAAAACTTAGTGTCCAACCAGGTCAAAGACAGACCTGTTAGGCAGCCTTAGGATCCTGGAATTTCTTCATGGTATCAGAGCCTCAAGGCAAAGAGGTGGCTGATTTTTGGAGCAAACAGTTGGCAGATTTTTCACTTGTGTGGAAGCTTCATTTACACACTTGAGTTTTGTGTGTTGGAGGCTTTGTTGTGTTGTTCAATGTTGCTAAGTTTACTTGGTTAGAGTGTATCAATTTTAGCATCAGATGGAAGCCATGGTAGTGGCCGGTTTGAGGGTGGAGGATAGGCTTGCAGGGGCAAGCAATTGGTCCCCATGGAAAGCCACGATTGTCTTGATTCTAGAGGAGGGAGAGTTGTGGGATATTGTGGAAAATTTTGTTGTACCTCCCACAGATGATGTACTCATGGTTGAGTTCTGAAGTAGGAACATCAAGGCCAAGAGGACGATCCTTGATGCGGTCAAGGAACACGTCATACCTCATGTGTCTAGTAAAGACTTTGCATTCCAGATGTGGCAATCTTCGTGTGGTCTCTACCAGAGCCCAAATCAGAACTAAAAGATGGTGCTTGAGGAGAAGTTGAGGGGCACCAAGATGGAGAAGACGGATACAGTGACTTCATTCCTCAGGAGATTTTCTCAGATTTGTGATGAGTTGGCAATGGTTGGTGAGATAATTGATCCCTCGGAGTTGGTGCGGACAGCCTTGAATGGATTTTGCAAACCTTAGGAGAGTTTTGTATGAGGCATCGTGGCTAGAGAGCATATCCCCAGTTCGAAGAGGCTCTGGGATGACTTTGTGCGGGAAGAGCTTAGAGTTGGCTCCGGATCTTCTAGTCAACAGTGGGGTGAGGATGGTGATGAGAGTGATCTTGCTCTTTTGGCAAAGGGCAAGAAGAAGACCAAGTAGTGGCCGAAGGGTGGGGCCAAGCAACAGCAGTCGAGACAGGGTGAGCAGCAGAGGGATATGAGCAAAGTGAGATGCTTTGTTTGTAACCAATTGGGGCACTATGTTGGACAGTGTCCCAACAAGAAAAAGAAGAAAAAGTTGGGTGTTACTGTAGCGACAACAGAGGAGGAGTTTACCGTTCAATTTGAGAGGGAGTGCTCCTTGATAGTTTGTTGTTCGATAGTTGAGACGCCATCCAACGTCTGGTATATTGACAGTGGAGCTTCAAGTCACATGTCAGGTGGGAGAGAGCACTTTACTGATCTCGAAGATCCAAAGATCACGTTGGAGATAGTGCTTGGAGACGACACCATTGTCAAGGTGATAGGGAGTGGCACAGTATCATTTCAGAGGGAGTGTATGTCAGCCTTGGTGTTCAGGGATGTATTGTATGTCCCGGGGTTGAAGAAGAATCTTATTTCAGTTTTCTCCATCCAGGATAAGGGGCTTGAGGTGTCCTTCAGAGGGACAGAGACCCTCATTCACCCTAAGGGGTCCCAGTGTCACTTCTGGCAAAGTGATTGGGACGAGAGAGGGGAACTTGTACAGATTGTTTTTCCAGCCCTTGTATGCTTTGACAAGTAGCAGCAGCAGCAGTCGGTTGTGTGAGCAATAGCATCGAAGGGTGGCTCATTTGCACCATGGAGCTCTAAGATCGCTGACAGAGATTGTGACGAGTATGCCACAGTTCAGCGTTGACCATCAGGAGGTGTGCAAAGGGTGTGCTCTTGGGAAGTACACCAAGACTGTCTTTCCCAGCAGTGACAGTAGATCAGTTGGGGTACTAGACTTGATATACACAGAGGTGTGTGGGCCCATATCACGTGTTTCCTTGGGTGGTTGGGAGTATTATGCTACTTTCATTGACGACCACTCCAGGAAGACCTGGGTCTATTTCCTAAAGACCAAGAGTGAGGTCTTCAAGAGGTTGCAAGAGTTCAAAGCTCTTATGGAGAACCAGACGGAAAAGAAGATCAAGGTCTTGCGGTCAGATAATGGAGGCGAGTATACCTCCACGAAGTTTGAAGAGTTTTGTGTCGAGCAAGGAATCAAGAGGTAGTTGACCGTTCCTTACAACCCGTAGCAGAATGGGGTTGTAGAGAGGAAGAACAGGGCCATAGTGGGTGCAACGAGGAGTATGTTGCATGATCAGGCGATGACATTCTACTAGTGGGCAGAGGCTTGCAGTACTGCAATTTATCTGCAGAATAGGAGTCCCCATAGAGCTTTGGGGAGGAAGACTCTTAAGGAGGCCTTCACTGGGATGAGGCATGATGTTGAGCACATGCACATATTTGGTTGCTCGACGTTCTCTCATGTCCCCTCAGGGAAGAGGATAAAGCTAGATCCCACAGCAAAGAGGGATACTAGTCGGTTACTCAGGGGTCGCAAAGGCCTATCGGATCTACATTTCAGCACCGAGGAGAGTGGTGGTGAGGAGAGATGTCATATTTGAGGAGGGTAGATCTTTCAAGAGATCTCTCGAGTTGAGAGACAGTGTTGAGGAGGTCCCACAGTTGCAGAGTGATGCTTCGCAGGGGACGCAGCCTCGAGTCTCGTGTACACCGAATTCACCACCTGGGACAGGTTCAGTGTCACAGTTGTCAAGTATACAAACAGTTGGTACAAGTGCTTCAGGGTCACAAACTATTGATCAGAGATCTGTGAATAAGATTCAGAGACATGAGGAGACTACTCAGCCAGAGGTTACTTCAGGGAAGAGGAAACCGAGATGGTTTCAGGAGACCCTGAAGGAGGCAAAGGAGTATGTTGGAGAGCCTCAAAGGTTGATGAGAGAGAGAAGAGCGCCAAAGAGGTTTGGATCCCACTTGGCTATGGTGACGAGCAGATCAGAGTCTGAGGCCACTTCATGGACAAGTTTGGAGGGGTGAGTGCCACTTTCCTCGATAAGACGGAGTGTTGAGCTTTGGGTACCAAGGAAAGTGGTTCCCTTGTGTTTGTGAGTCTATAAACACAAAGGGGGAGAGTATGACCTTCATGCTATTACTTTATGTTCTAATTTCACATTGACTTTATTCACTTAAGTCATAAAGTCAAATTAGTCACTTAAGTCTAAAGTGACATTTAATTCACTTGAGTAAAGTGAATTAATGAACATAAAGCAAACTATGGAAACTTAAGTCAAAGTGGGTTTCCAAATGAGATTTATGAAATGTAATCTCATTCGTTGATTAGGCTTGGGCTAGATCTAATCTAGGCCCTTGATCTTTTAGGTTTGGCCTAAGAGAGGCTAAAGGAGGCAAAAGAGGTAAAGACAAATTTTGTCACTTGAGAGAGTTGAGTGAAGAGGAGGAGAGGAAGTGAGGGTTTGGAGAAGGCAAAGGTGGCCCACTAGTGGAGGAGGGCACAAGCTACCTAGAGGAGGCATTCATGGAGGCTATGTGCATGAGCTAGAGGAGGGGCGCACCTTGTGTATGGGGGGTGCAAGTCTAGCAGGCATAGACTCTTGAGGGCGCTTCCAAAGGGAGGAGGCATATGCTAAGGCGGATAATTTGTGCTCACTTCAAGCTATCTTTGTATGCTAAGGCGTCTTGATTTGTGGGCATTCTCAAGCTGCTGTACTTATTAAAAGCTACAGCCATTAGGGCTGCAGCAAACATCCTCTTAAAGTTCATTTTACTCACTTTTTTTACCACAGAAAATTGCTTCTGAATACTTGAAATTGATCTACTTGGAAAGAGCTATACATTGATGTGTTCACTTACTAATTTCTGTGGTTAGAACTTGCTGCTGCAGAAAAAGTTTTCTACAGCCACTGGGCTGTCATATTTATTACTGATAACACTTGGTTTATAGCCCTTTCAACCGTCAAAATTGTTGTTTGAACTTTGAATATTGGAATGTTATCTACCAATCAAGGGCTTTTATTTCAAACTATTACTTGCTGATTTTGATAGTGAAATATTGCAGCTGTTACATTTCAACATTGCTGGTATAAATTACAGTCTGCTGCAATTTTAGGACAGCAAGCTTATCTTCCTGATCCTATAGTGTTTTGGGGTTTTATTTTGTGTTATTTGATCTTGGAATTGCTGCACTAACATTGTTTGTTGCAGGTATTGATCAAGCTCGTCTCTCTCACCTTCCCAAGTCATCTTTTCAAGCCCTAAGCAATCTCATACCGTGACCTATAGGGGCTTTCCTTTCCACCTCTTGCTTTTCCCCCTCATTCCCCCTAGGGTCACCCGGGACTCCTCCCTTGTGGTGAATTTATTCATCACTAAAAGAGGCGAGCATTTATCTAAGGTGACAGTGGGTAGATGCTCCTGAGTTGTCACACATTTGTGGGCTGAAGGTTGGCTTTGCTCAACCTACAAATTGTGCGATAACACTACCAATTTCTAATTTGGTGTTTCTCTCTCTGCTATTGTAATATAAAGCACTTAGTCTAAACATTCTATGTTTTTAGCCTTTTCCAGGCACTTTTTCTGATGAGTTTGGACCAAAATCATCACTCAGACCCTTGATCCTTTTTTCATTTGACTCCAGAGCCCAAAGGTAGGCACCAGTGTTGCTAAATCCATTTTAACTTTCAATGATTTATCTTTCACAAACTTTGTTCACTAATCAATCTTGTAAGTTTTAAACTTGTGAAGTAAAGCAATGCATATAGATTCTTAAGCAAAACAGAAATTAATCAATGGCTCATACACATAGTACACAGAGATTTATACCAAAAGCCCTCAACCGAGGAAAACCTTTCTTATTTTCATTATATCGAATTTCACCATTCACCATACAATATATACAATGTTTTTAGGTATTCCATAGATACCAAAACCCTAATCCCTTAATCCGGGATTAATTTAGAAAACCGCTAAAAATAGCAAAA
>SNQJ01S0076525.1:93000-110451 GCA_010110895.2 Picea sitchensis
GCTCACAAGGCTCACAGAGGTTATACGTTCCCCCTGACTTTTGCACTAGTCTGTCTATGCTCACAGAGGTTGTACATTCCCCCTGATTTTTGCACTAGACTGTCTATGCTCACAGAGGTTGTACGTTCCCCCCTGGCTTTTGTTAATACCTCACCAGACTGGTTGATTCTCCAAATCTCCCTGGCTAGCCTCAGGGTGGCCCATAAAGCCTCTCATTGGAGAATGACTGTCTATGCTGCCAAATTTAACATTCTGGAGCATTTCTTAAGTGTGTTTGGTGTTGAAGACTAAAGAGCCAAGTTGTGAGGCCTGAAGAGTGAACTCATGTGTGAGTTGCACTGTAACAACAAGTGTTTGTTGTTGTTCGTTGCTAGTTTCACTAACAGTGAGCTCCTTGAGTTTCCCAGCAGAGAGATTGTTGGTTACCTGTGCCAGAGAGACCCTGATAAACAAATGGGGCACCCGAGGGACTGAGAGCACTGAAGGGGTACATTCCTTGGGTTGGATAGATCGAGAGGAAGAGAGATGGTGGAAAATCGAGATAGCTATACAAGAATACAGTGGGTTGTGGGTTTTTCGAGTTGTGAGTGGACAGTGAGAGACCACCCTCTTTTGTGGATTGCTAGCCCCAGCTCAGGGGTGACTTGCTATTGAGATTTGGAACAGCAAGACTATGGTTGGGTGGAATGTCCGTCCCAAGCAGTTGGTTGCCAATTGAATTAAAAGATAAGCGCTTATCTGTTTAGGTGTTGTATTTATGAGTTAAGCTGCTATGCATGAACTCTATGTTTAATAAGAATTTATATTTTGTTGTGAGAGTTATTGCTGCATTCGTGCTTGTTTAAAATTTTGCAGATGCATTTACTAAATGGTATTGGATATTAGTTAAATATGTATGTAATTCGTCGCTGATAAGTTACAAGAAATTGGTTAGCAGAAAAAAAAATATTTTTATGAGTATTCCGCACATAATGGTCATCAGCTGGGCTGGGGGACGTTACAGCCATTTGCTGGATGTATGGATTTGATCTACGGGAGGACGATTGTTGTTGTTATAGGGAGTGCTTCGTCTTGTTGTGAGGAGTTCCATTCGCTGCAACAATGTTGTTTTTCCTCTGTTAGTCGTTCACTGTTATTTCATCTATAAGTATGTTGTTTTCTTGTCTGTCGCCAATTTTTCATGCTAAGTGACAGCTAATGGTATGATGAGGATGGGATTGTTAGGGAATTTGCATCTGGTGATGACGAATCCCAGTGCTGGATCTGACCGATGTTCTCTGTTGAATAACAGTCACTGGTATGATGAGGGTGAAACTGTTGTTGTCATTTTTGTATAGGTTATGATGGATTCCAGAAGTATAATAAAGGATGTTGTGACCAGTAATGATGGCATATGTTGTGTAATGGGAATGTATGCAATGCCAGAATGACGGTTTGAAAACGGAAAATGAACCATCTAAATGTTTACCCTGTAGACTTTAAACGACGCCTTGTTTTAGCTCATCAGAATCAAAGGGGTAAAAAAATATCTCAACATCATATAGGATCTTGGATCTCGAAAACAATTTTAGGGCAAAATAATGCGAATTTAATATAGGTTTCCTTCTCATCAATAATTTTCTACCGCACAATTAATGGATTCAATGAGAAGAAAAGGAAGAAGTGTGCACCGTGTTTGAGCATTTTGAGAAGAGCGAGCGAAGAAATGTAGACCTGTTCGGAGGAATCGAGCATGGGGCCATCTGGAGCGGGCGGTCCCATTCCCCCTGCCCCTGAAAATATCCTCTGCAATCTCTCCATGGCTGCTGCTTCTACTTTTGTTTCTGGTATGAACTCCTTGAGAAACTCCCAAACCCTCGGTTTCTCCTTCAGAGTAAATCGTAAATGAACTCCTTATAAATCGTGGGTTCTTTTCTATATATATTGCTCTGCTTGTTTCTTTTTGTGTAGACTGGTCTGGAGTACAACACACGGCAAGAATCTAATTGTATTTAAATAATTAAATGGAGGGAGTAATACATCACTATGAAAGGTGATTAGTTAGGAAATTTTTTCCGTTGTGAGGTGTATTTTTTTTAAAAACTATGGGGAATCAATAACCTATTAAAGTGATAGGTATTTCCGTTGTGAGGTGTTTTTTTTTTTAAACTATGGGGAATCAATAACTTATTAAAGTGATAGGTATTAGGTTTCATGATCAAACTTACTAGTTGTCACTATAATCCAAGAGATATTCAATAGCTCAAAATTCAGATATATCAATAACTTGTGACTTAGCAAGAGTGGAGGCGTCCTATTTGAGGGCATCTACCTTTCTAGCCTTATCACAATAGGCCTACATGTCACTCTACAGAAATTAAACCCGGGTGGGGAGGATAACAAGCATGCTACCCAAAAACCGGAGTTAAACCCATGTGACTAAAAATTTTGAAGGACATGGAGGTGGGCTTTGATCCACTTATGTGTGCACGGGTCACGAGACCATTTAATATAATCTTTTTGGGTGTAACCATTACCTCAAGGTGGCCTCATGGCCCTAGGAAAAGCCCTCATTGGAATTGAACCTTGCCCAATGGTGAAAAATTCCTTCATCGTGAGGTGATTATGCTCACTACCCATAGTGTGCAGCGGGTTTCCTACGTGGGGTTTAGTCCCATCGTGTTTCTTGTTCGATTCTTGTGGGTACTTTGTGGTTTATTTATCGTTTAAACTTCAATATACGTTGGGTCATGTGAGCATGTTACTTGGTTATTATGCTCAAAAGGATTGACATGTCCCTGAGTGGTGGCGAACCTTTGTCGTTGATGGGGGGGAAAAGAATAAGACGATGCTTACTTGTTTACCATTTTCCTTCCTTTTTGTGTGTCATGTGTGTGAGAGAATAATAACGATGATATATCTATATCTCACAGTTTTTGAATGGCTTGTATGATTATGAAATATATTTCCCTAGTATACCACATTGGTTATAAGGATTGGTTTGCATTAACACATAAAGCTTAATGCACCATGATCCTTACGCCAATAAGGGCATCCATAGATGTACATTAGAAGGAAAGCATGCTTTGGTGGAGGCATTTTCCCATATTCTACTTTTAGCAAAGATTTTTAGCGAAAGTGAGGATGCAAAGATTTTAGCGAATATTTTATTTCGAGTGCATTTATAACATTTAGGAACATCGGTGCACTACCATGGTTGGTTTGTTGTTTACCAAAACATAAATTCATATTTATATATTCAAAATGTTGCAGCCAAGGGTAGTAGTGGATTACATGGAGTTGGTTCAAGTTCTCCAAAATACATAAACAATCGTCTTTGGTTATAAACAAAAGCTTACAACATAATAAGAAGTGTATGTCCCAAGTTAGCCTACAAGTGGCATGCTTCACAAAACTACCTAAAACACAAAAATACATAGAAATTAACGATGAGCATGGAAACTATATGCTTCTTCCTAACCATCATTTGATTGAAGGGAGTTTTGCTTCTCTATCTCTATTGTGTCCTTCTGCTAGTGGATTGCTTCCTCCTCTTTAAACTCAACTTGGACTGAGTTCTCGAAAGCCATGTTGTTTGAAATAGTGGAGAGAGTGTTTGTGCAGAGGTTAAGTGTCAAATTCCTAAGCATATTGTAGTCTACCTCGAGAATGTCAATAACCTGCTTCCATTGAACTAATAGACTCAAGATATTTGCATGTTGAGAAATACATTGGTGCTCATTGTCATGGACTTTAGAAGTCACGAAGAACGACGAGCTCCTAATGGACTAGATAAGGTCCTCGTGCCTTCTTAAGACTCTTCAAAATTCATGCACATCCTTATTTTCCATATTTATCAAACTTGCATAATGGATCAAATATAGGATATCTATACCAATGTTGAGAGCTCTGTCTAGAAGAGCATCAGGGATGTCACCAAATCTTTTGAAGTTATGTGATATTCCAAGGGCTTTGCAAAATTCGAAACTTGGAATATCAACAATGTGACAGAGCAAACCTAGCTTCTAACCCCACAACCAAGTGAAATAAGAAATGACAAGCCCTAAGACCAAAAGCAAAGCACTCTTCCCTTCTAACAATTGAAACTTGAGATTCAACCAACACCCAACCTTCACTGAAATCCATGTGCAAGGTAGTGCCATATGTTGATTTTTCTATGAGCAAGGTTAAGCATGAAGTTCATTCCATTTTAGCATTTAACTTAACCATAAACAACAATGTTGCAACAACCAAGATCACAAGAAGAATCACCATGCACAAGAACACAAAAAGTATCCTAGGAAACCCTTCTCAACAAGCGAAGAAAACCCAGCCAAAATCCTTTGTTATATTCTTCAAGAGAAAGACCTTCACCACCAATAAAACCTAGCACACAAGAGGGTGCTCAAACCCTAGAAGACTAGTGCCCAGGAGAGATGCGCACTTTTCCCAAGAAGGTGTACTTGTTGAAATTTCCAAACTCACATGAAAGATGTACTTCCTCAATGGGGAATTTACCTTTACTTATACTAGACTGAACCTGTTAATAGAATTGTCTATTGGCACAACAGGGCCGACCTCACTAGCTCATAATATAATTAATACTAACTGGATTAATTATCTTTTACATTAATTATTAATCACATTAAGGTGGGGCTGACATGTACCCTTTACATTACAATTAGGGTTACAGGCAAGTCTGACTCTTCAACAATATAGCAAGGGATATTATACACCCACTAGTGCTCATCCACTAGGGGCACATCCATAGGGATGTCCATATCTTTGGCTCACTGCATTACACAGATAACTCGATTAATTATCTTTTACATAATTATTAATCACATTGTTGCAATACATGTACCCTTTACATTACAATTAGGCTACAGCAAGTCTGACTCTTCAACAATATATAAGGGATATGTTATACACCCACTAGTGCTCATCCACTAGGGGCACATCCATTGTGATGTCCATATCTTGGCTCACTGCATTACACATAAAAACCAAATCTTCAATTAGTGCTAACCACTGTGGATTCTGACATTCACTTGTGCTCGGCCCACAAGCACATCCACTAATAGATCTTCTTCCTACTACTAACGAGAGTCATCTAGATTTTCTCATCAACTCTCTACTGAGGAGGCTAATACATCATCTTCATTTATACTCGTGATGATGCACCTAACACTTTGGGATTTCTTACACGCTCACCTTGTGCTCAACCACATGCACGTCCAACTCTCCAGAAATCTCCTTCTCACACGTTACATAGAGAATCATTTGGAGCTCTTTTCTTCTGAACTCTATAAGGAGGAGGCCATCTCTACGCTCCATCATTCTGATAAGAACCACACACCCCTCCTCAGGGGCTCTCTCGTGTTTGTGTCCTAGAGAATGTCTCAATATAGTTGAAATCATCAACACTCCCTCTCACTAGGGGAGGCATTCTTCATCATGTTAAGTCTCACACAGATGTACTTCAAACTTTGTCTTGGCTAGAAGCCATCAATAATTTCTCCTCAACTAGGTATTCTTCACCAAGTTAATTTGGTGAAGATGTCTCCAATTTGCTCATGTGTATTATTTCCCTCTGCATCATAATTTCTCCATGATATAATGATATTTCATCTCAATGTGTTTCAACCATTCACGAAACATTGGGCTCAAAGAGATTTACACATGACTATTGTTATCATCATAGGATCTCGCCTCATGATCAAGTAAATTTGTCGAGCTTTCAGGACGCCACATTGTTTCACATACCCTTGATGCTATATACTTTGCTTCAGGGTACTCAAGTCCACGTAGTTTTGTTTGTTGCATGGAAACAGTAAACTTCTACTTCTGTGAAGAAAACAATTGATGTGCTCTTCGGCCCGATCACATTTGCCTTAACTGTGATAGGCATATCCTCTAAACTCAATTTCACAATTTTTGGAGGCATATTCGTAATTACGTCAACCGCGGCCTCGTGGTATCTTAATACATGCTTTTACCTGCCTCGGCCGCTCATGGATTGGCTAAGCATTTTCATTGCATAACATGAATCATGTATGGTGTTAGTCAAATACATCAATGATCCAATTAGTTGTGGATCAATCTCATCTAAATCATCATCATTCATTTTCTTCAAATCTATCACTATGTTTTTTTTGTATTCTGTCAAACCTAACTTTTAATATTCTCGGACATGTTTTCCTTGACTAAGGAAAATATCATCGATCCTTTATCATACTTCTTGTCCCAATAAATGGTGCATCATACTCATATCCTTCATTTCGAAATCAAAAGTCAAAGCTTAGTTGTATCCAACAACAAGGCTTTCTCAATAAATCATCAAAATCAAGCTCTCATCACCAACACTGTAATAATATAGGCTCTGATCAACAACACTCTTGTTGAACCCAAACTCATCAAGAATCCATCCATTTGATATAGTTTCGAACTCATTGATGGTAGTATGGATGGAAGTGTATTAGGTTTATTGGATCAAGTGTCTCATCATAGACAACTCCTCCTCGGCTTGTGAGAAACCTCCGGCTATAGATCTTGCTTTGTTTTTTCTCAACATTTCTATCAGTTGCATGCTTGATCTTATAGATCCACATGGAAGTCATCACAGACTTCCTTGTTGGCCTCTAAACAATATATTATACATCATTCTTTTAAGATATACTAGTATTCTTATGTTATGACATCTTGCCATACTTGTTCTCTTGTTGCTTCTCTATGACAAGAAGGCTCAGAATCAATGATGTGGCTCATGGTTGAATAGTAGCTTGAAAAATCTATTTGTTCTCTCGGGATGTGCCTTGAGAGGCTTGTATGTTTATCTGCCTCCTGTAGAGTGAGCCTAGGCACACCTTTTATGCCCTACTGCAATATCTCTGAACATATCAACTAGAGAAACTAGATCATCTGGAAAAATGCATGTCTCCCTCTGAATTGTTGAAGGGGGAGAAGGCATTGTCTCACTGTCAATCTCTATCTGAGATTCTCTTGGATCTTTGGAAGGCTATCTCTTCTTCAAGGACAACATCTATGCTTGTCTCAATTTGTCTCTGACCAGGGATGTCGATCTAGAATGTCTTCAAAGATTCATTGTTATCCCATAAACGTATCCTTTCTCCCTGAAGGGTCTGGCTTGGACTTCGTCTCTTTAGGTACATGAAAAGACACTGGGCACCCAAATATCTTGAAGTGTTCAATCTTAGGCTTCACTCCAGTGAAGGCTTCTTCAGGAGTTTATGTTTTTCAAAGTATGGTGAAGACTCTTGTTATGACCATATACTGTGTCATGCATGCTTCTTCCCATAGAATCATAGAAGGGTTCTGATCATGCATTATTGCATTGGTTTCCTCAATGATAGTTCTATTATTCCTCTTTCTCAAATAGTTTTGACTCCCTCTGAGTCAAGTGGCTCCTTTTGAAGGATAAACATCTTCCTTTGTTGTTAACCTGTTTGGAACAAGAAAACAAGAGGAACCAAAAAAATAATATCTCCTAAAGGAGAATAACGAGTACATCTCTAGAATCAAAACAATTTAAGGATTGTTGGCACAACTACAACACCTACTTGCAATGTAGCAAAATTTAGAAATATAGGTTAGAGGAATGACAATTTCAACAATCAAACCTGGGGTCTTCACTTCTAGTGTGTTGTTCTTCTGAATGCATTGAGATCCCTCTCGATCCATGACTTCGGGAAGAAGGTTCCTTCCTCTTGCAATTTCTCTCACGACAATGATACAAATAATATATATACAAGTGCATACCTGAGGGTGTTGATATGATTTCTCTAATGGCACCTGGTTGATCTTTGTCCTCTTGACATCTTAATGAAGAGGGTAGTCATAGTGTCACCTTTTTTTATCACCCACAATAAGTCTTCCTCTGAAGTCTTGTCTTCCAGGAACTTCAAGTTGCTTGATCCATCAAGTTTATCTTCCATCATAAGTATGTTCATCATAATTTTAGATTCTTCACAAACCCTTGTCATCTGGGCTAGAAAACCTAACGGCTAGGTTACGCTAGCACTTTTAGGTTTTTTTGGACTTATGACTGCCAACAATAAGCCTCTGAAATATAGGAGAACACTGGTGAGCTGAAGAGATCCTTCAATGAGTTGCAAAAATCCTATTCTGAAATTTCTGCAGAAATTAGCGAAACCCTAGAAACCTCAGGGCCAAAATTTGAAAATGCTTGGAATTTCATTCTAAGAGTCTTTGGAGGTGCATTGGAGAAGGTCGTACTCTCCTATGCCAAAATTTGCCTCAACATCCAAGTTTTAGGGGCCGAAACACTCAAAAGAAGATGGTTGTACGGAATTTCTAAGAACCCTAGGAGGGTTGTATGGTTTTGCAAGAGAGGGGGGATGACTGGTAAAATCTTGTAGCTTGTAGCTTGTGCAATGGGTTCTTCAAGACCTATGCTCTGAAACCATGTTGATTTTTCTATGAGCAAGGTTAAGCACGAAGTTCATTCCATTTTAGCATTTAACTTAACCATAAACAATAATGTTGCAGCAACCAAGATCACAAGAAGAAACACCATGCACAAGAACACAAGAAGTATCCTGGGAAACCATTCTCAACAAGGGAAGAAAACCCAACCAAAATCCTTTTCTATATTCTTCAAGAGAAATACCTTCACCACCAATAAAACCTAGCACACAAGAGGGTGCTCAAACCCTAGAAGACTAGCGCCAAAGAGAGGTGTGCACTTTTCCCAAGAAGGTGTACTTACCGAAGTTTCCAAACTCACATGAAAGATGTACTTCCTCGATGGGGAATTTACCTTTACTTATACTAGACTGAACCTGTCAACGTAAGTGTTTATTGGCACAACATGGCTGACCTCTCTAGCTCATAATATAATTAATATTAACCAGATTAATTATCTTTTACGTTAATTATTAATCACATTAAGGTGGGGCCGACATGTACCCTTTACATTACAATTAGGGTTACAGGCATGTCTGACTCTTCAACAATATAGCAAGGGATCTTATACACCCACTAGTGCTCATCCACTAGGGGCACATCCATAGGGATGTCCATATCTCTCGCTCACTTCATTACATAAAAGAACCACTTCTTCACTAGTGCTCAACCACTAGGATCACGTTCACTTATGCTCGTCCACATGCACGTCCACTCAACAGATCTTCTTTCCCAGTACATTACATAGGAGAGTCATCTGGAGTTTCTCATCAACTCTCTACTTAGAGGAGGCTAATACATCATCTTCATTTATGTTCTCATGATGATGCACCCAACACTTTGGGATTTCACACGTTCACCTTGTGCTCAGCCACATGCATGTCCAACTCTGCAAATCTCCTTTCTCATTGCGTTACACAGGAGAATCATCTGGAGTTCCTCTCAACTCTCTATAAGGAGGAGGCCATCTCTACGTTCCAGCTCTGTCTGAGATAGGAACCACACACCCCTCTCAAGGGCTCTCTTTCAGGTTTGTGTCCTGGAGAATGTCTCACATAGCTGCAATCATCAACACCATAGAGGAGCACAATGAGAAAGATACGCAGAGAGAAACACGCACAATAAGCAGGGTTAAAACTTACTTCTCCACAAAATGAAAGAAACTGGGATTTATCCAGCCTCCGATCCCCAATCTCAATCACATTGAGATTGAAAACATTCCAGTATGGAGCAAATTGACTGACAAGCCACCCAAAACCAAGAGGAGCACTTACCAGGTAGCCAGGCACACCAGTGAATTAACTGAAATTATGCCCGATTTCAAATTGCAACCATGCCATTATCCCACGAGCCCTATGTCGATCACAAGCAACGCATTCAATATCCACAAGCAAAGTAGAGGTTTGGATGTTGTAAGGATTATAGTTTGCCATTGGCTCTCTCAACTTGATGCCACTACAATGATGTTCAAAGATTTGGTTCATGCAACAATTAATGAGGTTGAATTTGTTGATTTTTCGTCTTAAGAAATTAATTAGATTAATGTTCTTTTACTTATAAACCATTAGCACAATAATTGCATATAAAGGATCATTGAAAGAATAACATCCAAAACATACACAAGATTTATCCTGGGAAAACCCTCTAGGGGAAAAAACCCATCAAACTTCCTCAATATAGATCCACCAACCAAGAACAATGCCTCTCTCCATGAGAGAACTAACAAAGCCGAAGATCCTCCTCTAACCCTTGACTAGGGAAGAGTAGCACACCACTTAACCAAGAGATACCCAAGAGATAAACCAAGAACCTCCATGACGTCACCCCCTAGTTGCAGTAGCATCTCCCTATGAGAATTGCGCACTTCCTATTTTTAGTTGTAGAGCTAGTGTGTCTGTACAAATGAGGCGATGGCCTCCTTTATAAATAGTAGTCTAGCTAGCCTAAAATTAGGTCTGGGTTGACCTGTCACTTTATCTTTCTATTTTATGTTTTACATGTCAAGGCACAATAGGACCGACTTTTACAAAGGATTAATAGGGCCTAATTAACAAATATAATATAATAATATTCTTTAGGGTTTGTCTTAGTTAAATACAATAAGGATATCTTCTGAAGCTACTCAATCTTCAACACTCCCTCTTAGCAAGGAAGGTTTCTTCTTGTCACGATCATCATCATTGCTTATGTGCTTCTGCATACTTGGTCATTGTCTTGTTGTTAATCAGGGATCTATATATCATAAGAAGTTCTACACTTTCACTAGCCTTTCGTACTGGAGTAACATACCAACCTATGTTGGAGTACCAACCTGCGTTGGGGTAGCGTATCAGCTTGGATTGGAGTTACCAACCTGCATTGGGGTAGCATACCAACCTGCATTGGAGTTACCAACCTATGTTGGGGTAGCGTACCAACCTGCGTTGGGGTTACCAACCTACACTGGGTGTTGGACGCAAACCCAGTCGAGGGAAAATATTATTTTTGGGAAGAGAAGCATGAAAGGAAGAAAGGATAGTTGGAAGGAAAAGTAGCACGTGCGAGGGAAGCATGCGAGGCACGCATGCAAGGAAGACCTAACAACGCTAGGGTTAGGGATTTTACAATGTATTGTAATGGATGATGAGCCAAGAATATAAATAAGTAGTACTTAGAGGATAGGAGAGGGAAGAAGGGGTGGCAGAAAAGAGAGAGGAGGACGAGAGGACGAGTGATGGCAGAGAGTTGTAAGAACTGTACTATTCAGAAAGTTGGTGAGCTAGATAAGTAGTAAGCAACTCGATCCCGAGGATTAGATCGCAGGTTGAGGAGCCTGGTGCGATCTAGTCAGCCTCGCAGGGATCGAGGAGCTTGTTGAGAATATAAGATCCAAGATTATAAACACGCGCAGCGTGACATATTACTGAACCATAATAAAGATCTTGAGAGCTAGATCTTTGTGGACGTAGCCCAAGAGGGGGTGAACCACAAGTACAAAGTACAACCACAGATCTCCACTCATTCCCAGGCTGCAAACACCTGAGTATTGCCGCCACCCATAGAGTTGTCTCGGGTGAGATTGCGCAGAACACTCTGGGTGTTGCGTTGCCTCCTGGTTTACCAGAAGGGTCGATAGTTTTAGAGGGATTTTGTTGGGAGCTTATTAAATCCGAACCTAGGTCAATCTAGGACAACAAGGTAGGATCATGATAGATAAATGATAAAGTAGTCTAACCTGAAGAGTAGAAAGCCAACACTGGGGTAGTGTACCAACCTACGTTAGGGTTACCAACCTACACTAGGGTAGCGTACCAACCTATGTTGGGGTAGTGTACCAGGCTGCGTTGGGGTAACTTCCTCTATTGGGGATCTCATCACTTCCCTCTACTTGGATCACATCACTTCCCTCTACTGGGGATCACATCATTTCCCGTTATTGGGGAAAACATCACTTCCCGCTACTGGGGAACACATCACTTCCTCTCATGAGGGAAAATCCTTCTGGACCACACCAAGCTTGTCTCTGAAGTATTTGAACTTCACTCTCAATAGAGGCTTAGTTAACAAGTTTGTTACCTACTCGTCGATAGGAACATACTGGAGCTTTACTGCTTCCTTCAGTGTCATCTCACGAATATAATAGTACTTGATCTCGATATGCTTGAACTTGTCATGGCACACTTGGTTCACTGACAACTTTATGCAACTCTGGTTGTCATAAAGGATACAGGTTTCCTCCAACTTGAGATCAAACAATTCTATAATCAAATTCTGAAGCCACACTGCTTCGCCACAAGCTGACCATGCCACCACATACTTTGCCTCTACGAAACTGAGTCCCATACATGTATGCTTCTCACTTAGTCACGAGATCATAGTTGATCCCATACTAAAGAAACATGCATATGTACATTTCTGGTTTGTGACACTGCCTGCCCAATCTAAATCTATAATCTTATCTCACACTCCGAGATATATCTAGGTCCATAATCGATTGTACCCTTTAGGTACCTCATCACATGTTTTTTCACAATTAGGTGAACATGTCTAGGCTCAATCATGTAGTGACTCAATGTGTTCACCGCAAAACATATATTTGTCCTCGTGTTCTTCAAATATATCAAGGAACCAAATTTCCACATCACATTGTACCAAACTAGTACACTTACTCAACTGCAACTCAATCTACACAATCATGTGCTAGCTCTATGTGCTTTCTGCAAAGCACTATCTATCTCACTACCTGAGAGTATGTCCTCTACACTCTCTGCAATTGTTCCTTCTTGAATAGGGACTCTGCACTTGCAGTTGTTTTTTCTAAAGTTGAGAATGACTACTCCATTCTCACTGTAGATGTTGAACTCTGAGAGTAGCTCCTCTATTATATTATGGCAACAACTTCATCCAAAACTGACAATGGCTCAATAAATGACATTATGGGTAGCTTATACTCTTTCTCTGGAGGTAACTCAATCTTCTATTGTATTCATGTCTCCATGGCCCAACTCATGTATTACACCAACTGGCACTAGATATAACTCAATCTCAAATACAAGGATTGTCATACATGCTCCCTATGAATCTCATATTGTATCAGCTTCTTTTAATGGATCATGGTTGTTCTATATATACTTCCTTTGATTACTAAAGCAAGTGTCTTGTCATAGTCTTCCCCCTCTTGTTGGGAGAATCCTCTGGACACAAATCAGGTTTTGTACATCTCAATGAATGGTCCTGGGGAGGCTGCTCCTCCTTACTGGATCGTGAGGTCTGAATCCCTCTAAAATCTAGCTTCTTCTAAGCTGGTACTTGGTGGGGCTGTCTGCCTCACCACTGGTGGAGCCATCTGCTCCTCATGATATGGCTCGTCAATGTTATATTATGGAAACTGTCACAGGACCATAATGGTATCTTCATGGTTACTGCAATGATTCTAGGTAGGCCCTTCCAGCTCTACTAACTTTTCCCGATGATTTGAAGAGTGATCAACTACACCAGAGGGATTTGTTCGGTCATCTTTGGAGCCATCTGCTCCTCGTGATCTGTTTCTATATGAGAAGTTTTGTGTCTAGCAAAAATAGATTCTTCTTCTTCTTCTTTGGTACATGGATGTATATGGTCATGTATACAACTTGGATAGTCTGCTCCATGTCCCATCTAATATGTTGCCTCCAACAACCGTCACTATAGCTCCATCAGGGTTATCACCTGTAACCTACCTGGAACAATAACAACAAGGGAGAAACAACAGACAAGAATAATACTCTTTATAATAATAATTAAAACAATAGTGAGAATAATCATCACAGTAGCTCCTTCAGAGCTATCACTTGTGACCTGCCTGAAACAAGAGCCAAAAGTAAGAAATACAATAATAATAAATGAGAGCAACACTCTTCTAGTGTTGTGATCAATCATTCCTCCATGGCAACCTGGAAACAAAACAAGAAGTTTCTCCTAGAGGAGATGTTAGTTATATCTAATAAATAATTACAATAAGCATTTATCTCAATAGTGCTCACTTGCTACCAAGTATTAATAAACTTTTCAAAGATTGCTATCACAACTATAGTGTTTACTTGTAATGCGATAGTTATCAAACTTGATATGTGCAAATTTGAATCTTATCAATTTAATCAATCAAACCTAGAACCTAGAGTCTCGTCCTCAAGAATGAGTGTGTTGTTTTTCTTTCCAGTCTCCTTCACTCAAGATGACAAGTATTCTCTTCAACCCGTCCCATGTACTAAGATAATATGCCTTCTTGACAGATATCTGAGTTGGAGAATAAACTCTATAATCTCAACCTTAATCAACTTAATACTTTAATTTTGACCAATGGTTAGTATGATAGTCATAACTTCAACAAATCAAAATACAACATAGATGTTCATAAGATCACAATAATGCCATAGCAAATAGAGGCATATCAAAATAATCAAACCTAGGATGCATTGTTCCTTTGAATGTGTTGGATATGAGATCCTTCTGGATCTACGATTGTTGTTTGAAAAAACTATCCCTTCTCCTGCAAATACCCTTAAGATAATGATACAATTTAAATATATGTAAGTACATACCTCTGACCGTATCGACAGGTAGTGGCACCATCCGACAACAACGACAAGCAATAACGAACCTTTAAAACTTCAAAGATGCTTCAACTTGTAATCTAATGGTAGATGGAGATTTGCTAGGGTAAGGCACACTAGGACAATAAAAAATCAATCCCAACACTTCACAAAAACTTTCACTGCAACTGGTGTTGCAACTGGCAACAACTAGCATGAAGAAATTGGCACGAAGGAATCGATATTGTAACTGCAACTGATACTGCAAACTTAGGGTTTTACGAGGAAACCCTAATTTCTCAAACTTCAAATTTTGGAATTTTGATCCAAGGACTATATGCACCCTCCTAGGGTGAGCTCCTAGATGGTCTTACTTTCCCCAACGTCCTCGAGCAAGGTGGATGATGTCACTTTTTAGGGTTTATGCAGAAACCCTAGTATGTAGAAACCCTAATTTATGGAATTTGTCCAAAACTGAATTTTGTTCCATGGAAAAGGTGCGCTAGGGTTAGGAGAGTCTTCCTATGCCCTTGTTTTTCTTAGCAAGCTCTTTTGCGCTATGAAAATGCCTTCTTCCAAGCCTGCTTTGAAACCATGTTGATTTTTAGTCTTAAGTAGCTAATTAGATTAGTGTTCTTTTACTTATAAACCATTAGCACAATAATTGCATATAAAGGATCACTGAAAGAATAACATCCACAACACACACAAGATTTATCCTGGGAAAACCCTCTAGGGGAAAAAAAAACCTAGAAAACTTCCTCAATATAGATCCACCAACCAAGAATAATGCCTCTCTCCATGAGAGAACTAACAAAGCAGAAGATCCTCCTCTAACCCTTAACTAGGGAAGAGTAGCGCACCACTTAACCAAGAGATACCCAAGAGATAAACCAAGAACCTCCATGACATCACCTCCTAGCTGCGGTAGCATCTCCCTCTGAGACTTGTGCATTTCCTCTTCTTAGCTGCAGAGCTAGTGTGTGTGTGTACAAATGAGGCGCTGGCCTCCTTTATAAATAGTAGTCTAGCCAACCTAAAATTAGGTCTGGGCTGACTTGTCTCTTTATCTTTCTATTTTCTGTTTTACATGTCAAGGTACAATAGGGCCGACTTTTACAAAGGCACAATAGGGCATAATTAACAAATATAATATAATAATAGTCTTTAGGGTTTGTCTTGGTTAAATACAATAAGGATATCTTTCGAACCTACTCAATCTTCAACATAATTTCCATTCTAACTAATACTTAGGGGATTGGTGTATGTTCATACCCTCCATTTTTTAGTTGAATGCCTTGACTTAATTCTATGGCTCTCTTAGCCCATTGGTATGCTTCTTCATTGAAGTCCATTTTGATAGATCTGGTAAAAGGAAGATTTGGAAAAGGATCTAGCTTCATGTTTTTCTCAAGCATTGATGAGAGATAATTTGCTTCCCAAAAGGTGGGATTTGTCAAGCACTAACTTAATAACTATCATTGAGTATACAAAGAATGATAAAGCTTTTACATTAGCTTCTTTGGCTAGATGAAGACCGTGCAAGATAGTATATGCCTCTACCAAGCTATTTGAGGTTTGGCCAAGTCCATAAGCGAAGGATAAGACATTTGTTCCTTTGAGATCATAGAGACTCCCACCCACACTTTCCACCCCTTGGTGCACCACCATGTTAACAAACACACATGTGTGCTAATATTTGCAAGCATACCAATAATAACCATTCAAAAAATATCCCCTACTCTCAAATTTTGTAAAACTCACCACTTTGAAGAAAAAAATAGCTACATGGTGCACACACAACCTCTCTTTATACCAGTGCGAGTCCATATATAGGCATATCGGTGCATCGAGATACAAGGCACATCATGATAGGGTTAAAAAAATACCAAACCAATTTATCATTTTTAGCATCCATTAGTGCTTGCAACACCTTCAAGCATCAATGATCTTTATCCCTCTACAAGCACCTCATTGTCCCTTACTTCCAAATTGCTATATTTCGTCGGTAATCTTCATCCATAGTGAATATAGTTTCATTTTTCGATTTTCCATGCCTCCATGATAGAAATGAGACTAAGGAATTTATTTATTACAACTTAATTTACACCATCATTGTTTTACTTTTCCATTTTAGTAGTCAAATTCCCTTTTTTTCATTTTTTGGAAAAAATTGTCATCGGCATAGCTTGTGGTTTTTTTTCACACCAAGATGTGATGTGTTTACAGGTCTTGCCGCAAGTGATGCTCTCTATCATCCTATGCACACTGAGTATTTAAAAAATGTCAGCACATGTATTTTTTGTGTTATTCAGTGTGCCACAAGATGTTAGGGAGTGTTGTAATCGTGCTTCATGTCCATGTAAACGCAANTTATTTATTACAACTTAATTTACACCATCATTGTTTTACTTTTCCATTTTAGTAGTCAAATTCCCTTTTTTTCATTTTTTGGAAAAAATTGTCATCGGCATAGCTTGTGGTTTTTTTTCACACCAAGATGTGATGTGTTTACAAGTCTTGCCGCAAGTGATGCTCTCTATCATCCTATGCACACTGAGTATTTAAAAAATGTCAGCACATGTATTTTTTGTGTTATTCAGTGTGCCACAAGATGTTAGGGAGTGTTGTAATCGTGCTTCATGTCCATGTAAACGCAACACTTAACGTAAGTGAAATATGCCTTGCAATGGCAATGCATGTGGTGGGTATAGATGCACCAATATGTTCTATAGACATTGACGCACTACATGAAATGTTTTGATGCAATGTATTTTAATGCATGTAACAATTTGTTACTGGAAGACATAACACACCATCTACAACGTTGTGTAATCACATGAGCGCACCAACTTAGAATATTATATGTGTAATGTTCCCGAGCCCAGTCGAGGTCCAGTACTGTTATCGGATAAATCGGTAGGTGCAGACACTAACTGATCTCCCTAGATCCACCTAGATCTAGAACAAAACACAC
>SNQJ01S0076525.1:110461-139601 GCA_010110895.2 Picea sitchensis
TCATCAACACTCCCAACACGATTAACAGTAACTGGTTGTTTTCCAACATGTTTGACAGTGGTTGGAAGCTTTGACCCTTGTTTATCTTTCTTCTTCTTAATCTTCCTTTTTTTCTTCTTCTTATTCACCGGGTTACTAGCTTCAGAACTTTCACTCGACGAAGAAGATGAAATGGAAGGCAACTTTGCAAGCGAAGAAGACCTTACTGGAAGGCAATGAACGAGTTGAGCCTTTGCAAGATCGGCCATGCCGAACCTGACAACAACCCATGGGGTACGAAAATAAAGATGATGGAATAGGAGATCCTTTTGAAATGTTGTTTGAGGAAGCCCTTGTGTGATAAAGGAACAAAATGATGGACAACTTCGCATAGATCTTTTCGCGACTGCCCACAGGAGAAGCATCTTCATCAAATGACCATGCAACCCCCTTCAAGGTTCAGGTAAATTATGATATTCCACTATTTGAAGGACTGATAGATGTGGATGTTGTAGATAAATGGTTGAATTTGCTAGAAGGGTATTTTTCGGTCCACAATTTTTTTGATAGGGAAAAGATTACTTTTGCACTCCTCAAGGTCGTCCCCAATGTTAAGGACTGGTGGGATACTTACTCCGAGCAAAGGATCATAGAGGAATCTGCAATATTTGCAGTCGCCCCCACATAGGATTCCTTCCGGGATGCCATTAAAGAACAATACTACCCTATTGGAAGCTACGAGGACCAGTACACCAGATGGACCACCCTACATCGAGAAAGTGACCAAACAGTGCCATATTTCACCAATATTTTCCATGCCCTGCGCACCAAATTGGGTATCAAAGACTTTGAGCGGCATCTGGTGCTCAAATACCGCAGTTGTTTACATAGATACATTCAAACGGAAATGGAGTTTCTGGACATCGCACCAACTGATGTATGGAAGACAACTTTCAAATCTAAAGAAGGCCTCTTTGAATGGCTAGTCATGCCCTTTGGCTTAACCAATGCACCAACCACTTTTATGAGGTTGATGGATGATGTATTGAGACCCTTCACCAACTCTTTTGTGGTGGTATATTTGGATGACATCCTCACCTTCAACAGAACATGGGAGGAGCACATGCAACATATTCAACAAGGTTTGAGCACTCTATGACAACACAAGCTATATGCCAACTTGGAAAAATGTGTCTTTGGCATGAACAGGGTCCAATACTTGGGCTACATTATTGATGAGCATGGGGTACATGTTGATCCAGCTAATATCCAAGTCATTCATGACTGGCTAGCCCTGACCACACTAACCGAGCTTCGAAGCTTCTTGGGACTGGCCAACTTCTACCGATGGTTTGTGTTGGGATTCCCCCATATTGCATGGGCCCTCAGCCAAGTGACCAAGGGAGGAAGTAGGGAAATTTTTGTCTAGTGGAAGGAACAATAACAAGAATTTGATGATCTGAAGCATCACTTATGCTCAACTCCAGTACTCTCCTTACCCGATCGACAACAACCGTTCGAGATTGAGACCGATGCATCTAACTATGTTGTAGGCACAGTTCTCACTCGACACGGTCATCTGGTAGCCTACCATAGTGAGACACTCTCATATATTGTCCGGAAATACCCCACCTATGAGAGGGAAATGCATTCCATTATACAAGCATGTTGTCAATGGAAACATTACATTTTGGGAAAGGAGACAATCATCCACACTGATCACAAGCCTCTGTAGTTCATACAAACACAGGGGAAGTTGCAGAACAACCACCATCAAAAGTGGTGCACCTACCTGCAACATTTCCATCTCAACATCAATTATAAGACATGGAGCACAAACTGTGTCGTTGACTGCCTCAATCGACCTCTCATGGCTGCACTCACCACTGTGCTCCATTCTTGTGGATATGAGGCATCTGAGTGGCCCCAGCTTTATCATCAAGATGCAAAATTCGCCGCCACCTATCAAATCTTGGGTACATGCACGAATGTCACCGATTTCACATTCAGGATGGACTGTTATGCCATCTGGGCCATTTGTGTGTTCCTACCAGCGAGCGTGCAAAGCCGATTTGGGAGGCTCACTAAGTTGGATGGCAGGACATTTTGGCATGGAGAAAACTATGGTAGTTCTACATAAACATTTTTATTGGCCAAAAATTTGCCAGGACGTTAGCAAGTATATCAGATCTTGCACTGCCTATGCCATTTCCAAGCCAACCATCAAGAAGCAAGTCCTATATATCCCTCTTCCTACTCCCGCGAAGCCTTGGGAATCCATCTCGATGGATTACATGTCTGGCATGTCGTCCACCAAGCAAGGAAATGATTGTGTATTTGTGGTAGTTGATTGGTTTTCGAAGATGGCCATCCTCATAGCCTGCAAGAAGAACATCAAAACGACAGATACTGCTAAGCTCTTCTTCTAATGAGTGTCGGTCCATTTTGGGATACCACAGACCATGATCTCCGATCAGGACATCAAGTTCCTTGACACATTTTGGTCAAGTCTCTGGTCATTATTGGACACCAAGCTCACTAAATCCATTGCTTTCTACCCCCAAACTAATGGCTAAACAAAGGTCATCAATTAGATGATTGTGCACATCCTACGCATGTACTACTCTAAGTATATGCGTACATGGGATGAGAGTCTCCCCTATGTTCAACAAAGTTACAACATGGCTCTCCATAGCTCCACCTACCATAGCCCATTTCAGGTGGGACTGGGATTCCATCCCTTGGGTCCCATTGATGTTTCCCTAACTCTTGCAACAACACAAGAATCTTCCCATGCTCAGTATGAGACCGACAAAGCCACCAGATTCATTGAGCGGATTCAACACATCCACCACCAGGTTCATTGAGTGGATTCAACACATCCGCCACCTGATTCATTGAGTGAATTCAACATATTCCCCACCAGATTCATTGAGCGGATTCAACACATCCACCACTAGTTCCATGAGATTTTGTAGAAATCCAATGCTAAGTACAAGCGGCGCCATGATCAACACATGGTGTCGCACTAGTTTCAGGTGGGAGATAAGGTTTGGTTACATTTGCAAAAAGAGTGCCTTGCAGGGCCCCATTGGAAGATCGACCCACTTCGCCATGGGCCTTACACTATCACCAAGGTTGTGGTTAGCAATGCTTTTGAGCTCAACACTCCACCCTTCCTTGGCTTGCACCCCGTGTTCAATGTGGACCTCCTTCAACCATATATCCCACCATTTTTGGACACCTCAGAGATAACAAAACAACTAATACCAACAAATCTCAACCCTGATTGCATGGAACAAGCATCCACTAATCAGATAGTGGGCACACAGGTTAAGGGCACTCACCAACAAAGGATCCAGCTTTATCAGGTTGTCAAGGCAGGGCAAATCCTACACAAAGGAAAGTGTCTCACCTGGGGCCAAATTCAGCAGAAGTTTCCTCACCTGACTGGGGAACTCAACGCACTAGAGACCATTGCTTCCTAAGGGGGAAGGAATGATCCAGGTGGATATTGGTGGCCACCCACCTATTCCAATTGGCTCCTCTTGACAGTTTTTAGTTCAACACGCTCTTTTGTACTTCTTTGTAATTGTGGGTTCTACACTTCTGGGGTTGTCTGAAGACTTGCACATCTTCTAGGTGGATAATGGTGGCCTCCCACCTAATCCAACTAACTTATTTTGTATGTTTTCATGTCATCACATCTTTCTGTACTTCCAGGGCCGTTTTGGGGCCCTAAACAATGTTTTTTTGGCTTGCCACAATCAAATTAAAGTTTGAGTTAGAGTTTGATAACGTAATGTGTAGTTCTCAAAAAGACCTTTCCAACGGGCTATCACTTGCCTAAAACGAAGGTTGTATGCAAAAGTTATGACCTCGGGAAGTTGAGGTACCAACTTACCCATAGGGGCCCACATAAATTTCGGTGTTTCATCTCCTAGGGTTAGGTTTTTGGATGTCTAGGGTTTTGGAATTCATGAGTAATGTTAAAAAGGCCTTTGGAGCCTCATTTTAATCATTCTTCTCAGACGAATGAGCACAATAGCCACATCTCTTCTCAGAGATAGCTAACACCATTCAAGCAAGTTGTTTTCAGTTCTGTAGTTTTACAGTTTCAGCCTATTCCATTTATTCAATAAAATATATTGTTCACTGGATATATGTGTTGTTCTCCATATCTCTATGTTTATTGTATTCAGTCTGTTAATCAATTCATTCTGCTCATAAATCCAGATCACAAGCTCTCTTTCTTGCTCTCTACTTGTTGTTCATGCCCAAAACTTGACTTTCTAAAAATTGTTGTATTTGCCCATACAAATTTCCTCTCCTTTTGCTTGCTTGCTTGACTAACATACTTCCCCAAGTTGATTGTACTCAGCCCCCCATGCTCTTAATAACTATGGAATGTGACTTCTCACACCCACCCTCTTGCATGCATTTAATGATTGACTTTGGGGATACTCAATCAAAAAATAGAGTTTAATACATAATGATAATAAAATTCAGGAATGTGGGTGGAAGTAATAGACGTGGGTAGTTCCCCCAGATGGGGTTCCACTTGTCCCACTATGCATTTAAATTGGATGTCCCTATCAGTCACCTCCTATCTCATGCTCCTACCTACAGGGTTGTGCATTTATGCGGGGTCATTCAGTAAGAGATATCATTCCATGGAAAAGTTATTGCTCAAGTCTGCAATGATGGTAAGCTCTGAACGAGTAGGTACTATGGTTGCGATGGACGTCACCTTCGTCTTTATGGCTTCCCTAATGGCTCGCTACGGTAATATTTCCTCATCCTTCACCGAGCTTTCTATTATGAATTTACCTTTTGCTCTGCTCATCAATTTTGTTTTCTCACTAGTGTGGCTTTGTCGAGCTTTGTCTTTGATTTTCCCTTGCCTCTCTTCCCGGTTCACATGATTCCTTCCCATAGCTACAACTCGAGACCGTGGCAGATCTTGATGAGGTCCATACTATTACAAATATCTATCCAATCGTCGTCGCCCCATGAATGTCTTTGGTCCGTCTTCTCCCTTAGCCTCTTCCTTCGTTGAGGTGTCATCCATGGATATTATTCAAGCTGGGGAAGAATGGGGGCATTCCACCATTGAAGAAGAAATCCAACCTGATCCTCCCTAAGACACTACGAGAACTCCTTCGACACATTCAAAGACAATTTATCGACCAGAAGGGAGCACTTAGCAATCTGACATGTTTCAGGACGACAATAATCAAATGGCTCAACCAATAGTGGACCATGCGGGGGAAAGCTAGGTCTTGCCATGAAGCACACAAGTGGAGCACTAGGGTTGGACCATCACCGAGGAAGAATATCTGCTTTTCCCTCTCTAGGACAATGTGGTTGCACCAGATATCCACACACATCCAAAATAGTTCACCCCACAAGGCTTCTCTGAGGAACATCTTCAATTATTGTTCGACCTTCGCAGGGATGCAGTGGACCAACTATTTGGAATGGAAATCATAGGCTGCAGATTGGACGCTCTCTCTGACTCCCTATCAAGTGAGTCTGATACTCATCATTTCCTGGTCTGCAGTAAACCATACATCTTTTCTCCTATTTGGCCTCATCCACCTCATGGCAATGGGAGACATGGCAATTTGGTGCATGAATTTTACTTTCTGCTTCATTTATGTTATGATGTTTTTTGGTTTTAGTAGGATTTCAAGCCTATTTTGTAATGTTTATAGTTATTTGGATATTCTATCTCTAGCAACTTGGACAATTTTGGACAATTATAAGAAGACCTGGTGTTAGTTCTGGTTTCCAATGTTGACAAGCTAGGCGCCAGGTCTTCCGTATGTGTATGGCTTTGGTTTTTGAGGTAATATAAATCCTTAACATACAAAAAAAAATAGACACAGGTAATCCCCCCTTGGACCCCTCTTAGACATTCTCATAGACCCTCCCCTCTCTCATGGATTAATTCAACCCCCATCTCTGTCCATGTCCCCTTAGCAGCTTGCATCACCTTTTATTATTAAAATTCAAAAATGCATTTCACATATACATCACTTGGTCATAGCCACACATTATATCTACATAAAGAATTTATTAAACTGGTGGATTATAGTGGGGATGTTACATTCCCCCTCCCCTACAATTATGTGTCATCATCAGTGCACACTATGCCGATATATATACATACAAATTTATATCACAATACTAAGAAATAAAATTCTGCAATTTTACAATTCCAGGAGTAGTTCCAACCAAAATCACATGTTCCTCTCAACTCGTTGACCCAAGGAGTGCGCCATTTGTTTATCAAGGCTAACCCAAGGAATGTACCATTCGTTTACCAGGGCCTTCAATGTGGGTTGGCTAGGACTATGAGATGTGGTTCCAGACTCTAGCTGCTCAAAATGGAGTTTTGCATTATGTTTTCTTCAAAAATGTTAAATATTTGTGGGTATTCTTCTTGCATGTTTTCTTCAAGCTCCCATGTCTCATCTTTAGGACTGTAGCATTTTCATTGAACCTTTACAGGCCCTATAGTTTTGTTCCTAAGCACTTTGAATTTATGGTCCAAGATGCGTATTGGTTCCACCCATAAATCCCCTTTGTACTCCATCTGGATCACAATCCAATCAATTATGTGGTTAGGGTTAGGCACACATTTCTTTAATAATGACACATGAAATACATTATGCACTCTCATGGATGCAAACAATGCTAACATGTATGCAACTAGTCCTATCTTTTCTAATATTTCAAAAGGTCCACAATATCTTGTTTCCAACTTTGGGCAATTTCCTAATCTTAGTGAACTTCTTTTCACCTTCACTTTTAAAAACGCATGTTCGCCCACTTTGAAATCTTTAAAAACTCTATTCTTGTTTGCATAATTTTTTTGTCTATCCCGTGAAACCTTTAAATTCTTCTTGATATTTGTTATATTCTCTTCCATTTCCTTCAACAAATATGGCCCAACAACTACTCTGTCTGTTGGATTGTTCCAACTTACTGGTGTGTTACACTTCCTACCATACAATGCTTCAAAGAGACTCACTTTTAATGAGGCTTGATACCCATTATTGTAAGCAAATTACACTAAGTGGGTATAATCCTCCCACTTTGATGGTTGACCCATCACATACATTCTGAGCATGTCCTCAATTATTCTATTTGTCCTCTATGTTTTCCCATATGACTCTGGGTGATACGTTGTACTAAGATTTATATTTGTCCCAAAGTATTTGAACAAACCTTTTCAAAAATTGGAAGTAAACTTTGCATCTCTATCTGAAACTATTTCCTTAGGCACCCCATGTAGCCTGACAACTTCTTTCATGTATGTTTTTGCAATATTTGTTGCCTTGTGTGTTGTCTTCATTGGAATAAAATGTGTTGCCTTCATTAATTTATCCACCACCACCATGATGGATTCATGTTGCTTCATTATTCTAGGCAACTTGGTAATAAAATCAATTGTAACTATTTCCCACTTCCATTATGGAATGGGAAATGGTTGTAAGAATCATATTGGATGTGTGTGCTCAGTCTTTACCTTCTGGCACTCTAAACATCTGGCTATATAACTAGCTACTTCTTTATTCAATCCTAGCCAATTATATTGGCTTCTTACAATTACAATTGTTTTCTGATATCTTAGGTGCCCCGCATATGACACATTGTGCATTTCCTTCGACACTACATTTTTCAACTCATTGAAATTCGATACATATACTTTGCCTTTGTACATGAGAATTCCATCTTCTCTCAGCTCATAAAAATTAAATTTCTGTTGAAATTTACCTTGCTGTAATGTTTCTTTTATTTCTAAGTATTGTTGATCTGAATTTGTTGTTGTAATAATTTTATTTTTCATATCAGTCCTAGACATACTGATGGCTGCAATATGAACTTCATGAGCTCTCCTGCCGAGTGCGTCAACCACTTGATTTTCCTTTCCTTTTATGTGCTTTATTTCAGAGTCATATTCACTTAGAAATTCAAGCCATCTAGTTTGTATAGCATTTGATGTTGGTTGTCTAAACAAATGTTTCAGACCACAGTGGTCTATGTTTAGCTCAAATTTCCTCCCCATGAGGTAATGTCTCCACATTTTTAATGCATGTACAATTGTTAATTCCAAGTCACGTGTAGCATAAATTTTCTCATGCTCTTTTAGTTTTTTGGACTCATAGCATACCACATGATATTTTGAGTGAGGACTTCACTAGGTAATTCCTTGCATGCATCAATGAACACAACAAAATCTTCATCCAGATTTACAATCTTCAAGATTGGTGCACTTTTCAAAATGTCTTTCAATTGTTGAACACTCTCTTCACACTTGGGAGTCCATTCAAATTTCACTCCCTTCTTTTGCAAAGAGATGATTAGGCTTGCAATAATTGGGAATCCTTTTATGAATCTTCGGTAATAACCGATGTTGTTGGACTAATTGGTAAGTGAGGACACAAACAGATCTCCATAGTTTCACCCCAAAACTAGAACAAAACAAGACAGAACATAAAACTTTCCCTAAGTTTCAATCATCAAGCATACTAACTAACAAGAGATAAATGACATATCTTTTAAATGTCGTTTGTCCTCGCTAATGTCATCCTCACTTCGTTACAAGGCTCATGCAATATTGAACCTGTAAAAAGACATAAGCCAACGAAGGTGAAAGAAACAACGTATACTCAACAAAACCTATGTATGTGATCAAGGAGTCATACAATAAAATCAAGACAATTTTATGGGAAAGAAATATATTGTTGTATTATAAATATGAAAATGAGAATACAATCGAAACCTTGATGTTGTAAGGTCCCTTCTAACATTCCCTTGATTCCCACACACTTCTTTCTCCACAGATTCTGAGACCAACAATGTATCTTGACAAAGCAAAGCTCCAAGCTAAATCCAAAAATTACTCAAGCTCACACAAAAAGCTAGCCAACTAACTTTTCCCATGAGAACTCTTCTCCCTTTATAAGATGAAAAGGATAGGGTGAGGAGGTTAGGATGATCCCATGAGATCAGGGATGCGACTCAAATCCAAACTGATCGGAGGCCAACTCACCCTCGAAGCTTCTCTTCTAGAAGGATCAAGAAGATTCTCTTTTTCATTTGTGTGGAAAATGATCGCACCCTTAATACTGAGCATAGTGCGATGACGTTACATGCCAGTGTGGTGTAGCATGCGAGATCCTAGATCGTCACACCCTTAAAAATGAATAGAGTGCGATGATCCCTCTTTATAATGTTTTTCCAAAGGAAAATATCATATTCATCTCTCTGGGAAAACTCATCTTCAATCTTCTTCAGGGATTAAGGCAATTGATCCTTCTAAATTCAAAGGATAGGTTTACATCATTAACAATCATAGGGGTGATGAAAATAATGTGTAACAACTGAAAAGACCCATGAATGATTTGAACTCCATGACATTTCTTGGTGCTTGCCATCATTTAATGGTCTCTATCTTCTTTGGATCAACTGTTATCCCTTCTGCTGAAATTATATGCCCCAAGTAGTGAATCTTATTTTGATAAAAGATGCACTTACTTATCTTGGCATACAACTTATGCTCTCTTAAAACTTGTAACACCATTCTTAAATGTTTCTCATGTTCCTCTTATTACATAGAGTAGATGAGTATGTCATCTAGGAACATAATCACAAAATTGTCTAGGTATTCCCTGAACACTCCATTCATCATGCACATAAAAACAGTTGGGGCATTTGATAGTCCAAATGGAAATACCATGAATTCATAATACTTGTATCTTGTTCCGAATGTTGTCTTGTTGACGTCTTATTCCTTTATCCTCACTTGATGATAACTTCATCTCAATTCAGTCTTGGAAGTCTTGGAAAAGATTCTTGCACCTTTCAACTGATCAAATAAATAATCAATCATTGGCAAATGATATTTGTTCTTTATGGTGACCTTATTTAGCTATTTGAAATCAATACATGTCCTTAAGGTTCCATTATTTTTTTTCACAAAAAGAACTGGGGCACCCCAAGGTGACGCACTTGGGCGTATATACCTTGTATTTAACAATTCTTCAAGTTGCATATGCAACTCCTTCAACTCGGGTGCGCCCATTGTGTATGATGTCTTGGACACTAGGGTAGCTCCTAACACCACATCAATATAGAAACCATTGTCTCTCTTGGGTGGCAGTCTTGGGATTTCTCCAAAAACATCTTCAAAATCCCTTAAGACTAGATGGTCTTCAATGTTTGCCACTTCATCTATGGTTCCCTCTTCCATATGGGCTGCAAAAATATGACATCCCTTCCTGAAACTCTTTTTCAATTGCATAGTTGAAATCTCTCTAACAACTACAACTCTTGGAATGCCTTGAATCTTGCCTTGCTTCCCTTCTTCATCAAGACACGTGATTGTCTTATTTAACAATCTAGGACAACATGGTGTTTTTCCAACCAATCCATGTCAATTAGACAATCACATGAACCCAGTGGTAAGATATTCACATCTACCTTTATGTTGAGTCCATTCATGTCTATTGAACAATCTTTAACTAACTCATTGATTTTCCTCTTAGATTATGTGGCTAACCGAACTAACCAAGATTTCTTATGCTCACTTCTTTGCAAGTGAAATCTTTCAACAATGTTAGAGTTTATGTAACTATGACTAGCCCTAGAATAAATTAAAATTGCTATGTGTTGGTTATCAATCTTACCTTCCACTTCAATCATGGGGGATTGATATTTTGTGTGCTTGTTGTCCAAGGCTGCACAAATCCTTGGCATGTTTCCTCCCATGTCTTCAACTGTTTCAGCCCCTTGAATTTTGCAAGCAGTCCTCATTCTTTCTCCTTTGCGAGGACAGTCCCTATATAAGGGATTTCCCTCACATCCCTAATGTTGTATAGGTTGTTGCCTTTACCTTTTTCGAAATGAATCTACAGTCTTATGCTCATTTTGGGCTGATTTACCTTTCTAATTTTCTTCGAAGTTGTTCTTGAAAAAGGGTGTCTTAAAACCTTTATGCCTTTGATCCTTCTTACCCTTCATCTTGTCATTCCAAACTTTTTGGAAAGCTGGCCTTCCTTTGCTCTATTCATAAAGATGTTTTGCTCTCCTTATGTTTTCCTCCAAAGGTTTGGGGTTAATCATATTGTATCTTGTCACTGTAGAAAGAAGGTAACCCACTTAGAAACCTTTGGATTTTGACTTTCTCATCCTTTTATGAAGTCAACATAATTGAACAATTCAAATAACCTCTTCTCATATTCATCCATTGTCATGGTTCCTAACTTGAGTTCAAAGAACTCTTTCATCTTCCTTTCATGATAATGCTCAGACAAATATTTCTCTTGGAAATATCCTTTGAACCGCCTCCATGAGATCCTCTTCTCATGAAGGCTCTTGGCTTGCTTAAGTTGATCCAATCACATGGTTGTTTTTCCTTGAAAGTGGTAGGTTGCAATTCTATCTTCTACCCTCGAGGGGTAATCATGCAGATGGAAATATTTCTTGAATTCCAACAGTCAGGCCTTGACCCCTTCTCCTTTCATGTGTTCACCATTGAAAGTTGGTGGCTTGATTTTCCTGAGTTCACCTTGTAATATGTCTGACTCACACCTTCTTCTCTACCTCCGAATATGAGACACACTGGGGCTACTCCCTAGCCCTAAACTTTCATGATTTATTCTAGTGGATTTCTTTGTAGAATGATGGAATCTACTCATGCTTCTTGACTATCTATCATTCTCATGATCATCCCTTTTGCTATGGGAGCTGGATACTGTCACTTATCTAGAACTAGCTTCTTGCTTGGTGCTAGAGTCTTTGTTAAGTTTCTTATGCAACACATTCAGACTCTAAACTATTTCTTCTTGAGCCTTCATAATCATTTCATTATCATCCATATAGCTCTGCACTTCTCTATGCAAGCTTCTCATAGTTATAGGCTCCTACCTGTCTCTTCTCCCATTGAACTCTGTCTCAACATTCCCAATGTTGACATGTAGATCTATGAATTACTCTTCATGGTTTTAATATCCATGATTATCTTCCACAACTCCAGCCCTCATATAAGAACCAAAGTTGTTTTCATGTACCTATAATTCTGCAAGAAATGTGCATGTAATAGTTATTGTTAACACATCCATACTATAAAACATTTCATTAATTAGAATGTAGGTTGTTTCCTGATCAATTCATGAAGGACACAATGAACCAATTCAAAATCTAATTCCATATATTCATTCCTCTATGAAACAACTTTCCAACGACTGTACTCATGCCTCATTATGAGTTCTGAGCGAAAAGTTACAACATTCACAAGTTGTAACTTTCCACTCATTTACTGCTATAGAAATATCTTTATTACTTTATGAGAAATTTTAATGCCTAATTCAAAATTTTGGGTGGATATATGTATTCTCCTCCTCAATACCTTTCTAGCGACTACTTGTTTGCTCAAATTCGAGCTTCGAGCTGAAAGTTATGGTCCAAAGAAGTTTAGATTGTTTTCCCAAATTATCCTTGTATGCTACAATTATCTTCTTTCTCTTCACATTTTTGCATACCCAAATTCAAAATCTAGCTCCATGGATGTATTCTGTGGTTCATAATATTTCCATAGGTTGCTCTTGAGCCCCAAAAGGATTTCTAAGCGAGGAGTTGTGCCCCCTAGAAGTGATCTGGTGTCGAAATTTTACCAACTGTTTCAAATGTAACTTTCTCATATTGGCTTTGTTTTGCTCTCGAAGTAGCACATTGGATAGATCTCTCTCAGTTCTTTTATTTAAGTTGTAGAAACACAATGGACATTCTATACTCGTGAGTTTTGATTGCCTAAAAATGTCATTTAGGGCCTCAAAATCGCTCCGCAAGTTCATGTCCTTCAAAATCCAAAAAAAATTGTAGGAAATTAATTGTTTTACTATTGTAATAGTCTTTAAATTTGATTCGTCGATCTCAAATTGGGATAAAAATCAACCGTTGATCTACTAATCCTTTCCCAAACTTCGTGGTCAATTTCCACCGTCGGTTGAAAACTTCAAACAATCTAGACTGTTGATCCGAGCTCCATCAATGACCGATCGATCGATGATCCTCTTTGGCAAACCGAATTTGCTCGCAAATCTCCTTGATGCTCGACCATCGATCATTTCTCTTGGAAAACACTTGCAACACATCACTAAACTGGTCTTCCCAACCATCGACAGTCGACAATATTTATTGGAAGATGAAAACCCCTTACCAATTCAGACGACCTGATCATCGGTTGTCGACCATTTCTTGCCTGATGTGGCAACTATTGACATGGCATGATACATGTATATTGACATGGCATGACACATATAATCTATCATGGAACTTAGGTTGACGTGGCATGACACATCATCACCATCTTTTCTTCATCGATCGTCGATAGTTTCCTTTGGACAAACCCACACCTTGCTGAATTGGCCGACCCCCGACCATCAACCATCGACGATTTCCTTTGCATGCACCGACACCTTGCTAAATTGGCCGACCCCCGACCATCGACCCTTAGTCGTCGATGATTTCCGTTGGTGACCAAACACTTCACCAATTCGGTAGATCCGACTATCGACCGTTGACAATTTCCTTTGGCCATCTCCAACACTGAAGAATTTTTTCAACCAATCTTCGATTAATATGGGTTGTCAATCTATTATTCAAACTGATCTTGATTGTCAATTTGCTCCACTTCAAAAATATATGAATTAAATCCTCGTCATTGATTCACTCCAACCTCCCAACGACTTAAAATAATTCCATACCATTGATTTGGTCCATTTTTTAAACAATTGAAAATGAATCTCGACCATCGATTTGATCTATTTTCCAAATGGCCAAAAAAGAATCCTGGTCGTTGATCTACCAAACCTTTGCAACCTCTGAAATCCATATAAATTTTAAAATTTATCAAAATGAATCTAGGTCGTTGATCTCGAGATTGAATAGGATCTCAGCCGTCGATTATTCAAACTTTTCTTAGCACTACAATAACCATTAAAATGCAAAAAATTGACCTTCCAAGTCAAATTTAACGCTACAATTCTACAAATTCACACCCCAGATCATCACTTCAATTACTTTGAGGCATTTAAACTTGAAATTTGTCCACGAATTTGGGGATTTCGCTCTCATTTCTCCATTTTCCCCCAAATTCACAGAGACCGAAAGATGCACAAGGAATTTTCCCAATTTGCACTCGTCTTGGCCCATACAAGCCCAGTGTTTGAACCAGATGCTCTGATACCATAATATAACGTCCCCCAACCCAGGTGAGGTCCATTACATTCATAAAAACTCATAAATTAAAATTTATGCTAACTATTTAACTTCTTGTAGCTTCTAGCTACGAATTACAATCAGATTTAACTACTATATGATATCATTAATTAGATGCATCTACATCATGCTAAAACCATACCATAAATATACTGAATAGCTTAGTACAACAACATATAAATCACTCTCAATTACAGAGTAATGCACAACAAATAAACTCATAATGCAAACATAAACAAGATCAAACACTTATCTTTTATAAACAGTTGTGCAACCAACTGTTTGGGATGGACGTTCCACCCAACCATAGACTTGTCGTTCCAAATCTCAACAACAAGTCACCCCCAAGCTGGGGCTAACAATCCACAAAAGAGGGCAGTCTCTCACTATCCACTCACAACTAAGAAATCCCACAACCCACTGGTATTCTCCTACAACTATCCCAATTTTCCACCATCGCTCTTCCTCTCGACCTGCCCAACCTAAAGAATGTACCCCTTCATTGATATTATTCCCTCGGGCATCCCATTCATTTATCAGGGTCTCTGTAGCATAGGTAACCAATAATCACTTTGCTAGGAACTCAAGGGAACTCAGTGTTAGGAAAACTACCAGCAAAAACAACAAACACTTGTTGTTATAGTGGAACTCATACATGAGTTCACTCTCCAGGCCTGACAAACTAGCTCTTCAACCTTCAACTCCAAAACGCTTCCAAAACTCCTCCAACATGCTCTAGAATTCTCCCTTCACAGATGTTCCATCTCCAAGCACTCTTTCTTTCTCTCTACTTATTGTTCATGCCAAAAACTTGACTGTCTAAAAATTGTTGTAGTTGCCCATATGGATTTCCTCTCCTTTTGCTCTCTTTCTTGGCTCACACTTCCCCAATCTGATTGTACTTATCCCACATGCTCTCAATAACTATGGTATGTGACTTCTCACACCCACCCTCTTATATGCATTAAATGATTGGCTTTGGGGACACTCAATCAAAAAATAAAGTTTAATACATAATGATAATAACATTCAGGAATGTGGGTGGAATTAATAGACATGGGTAATTCCCCCTTGGACCCCTCTTAGACATTCTCATAGACCCTCCCCCCCCTCGTGGATTAATTCAGCCCCCATCTTTTTCCATGTTCCCTTAGCAACTGACATCACCTTTTATTATTGAAATTCAGAAATACATTTCGCATATACGTCGCTTGGCCATAGCCATTCATTATATTTACTTTAAGCATTAATTAAACTAAGGATTATGGTGGGTATTTTACAATATGTGCCTTCCATTATGGGTATGTAGACATGGCCTTGTATTACCTTTGTTTAGTGATGTTGATTCTTCCATGGACACCAACATTGATGACCAAAGGCACCATTCACTAGATGCACCAATGCATTCATTAAAGTGATGTGCTATGCATTTTGTTATTCAAGTGTTTTTTGACTTTATTTTTCTCCTTGATACATCTAGGGATTACTTAGTACGTTAGGCCACATTGTTACCAAATATCATCAACACATTGCATCAACAAGGGATGTGCCTTGCTCTCATGGTCCACTATCATGGTCTATAAAGCCCAGATTGACAGTGTTGTGTTTTACAAGTGCACGCGATGCACCTAGTGATAACACTGAGATCAGTGCACTGTGAAATATAGGCACTTGGAGCCTATGTGCCAAGCAAAATAATCACACCAATTTTTTTTACTAATTTTAACGCACCAAATTTAAAACTTAATGTTGAATGTTACGAATGGTAATTTGGTACAATATGTATCTTTTATATCTATATTTTTCTAAATAAGTTTGTATGTGAATTGGGGATAACCACCACAACAACAAGTCAATACGTATAACTTTATGTGTGTTTGGGAGGTCCAGGGGAGGGAAAGCGATATGTGTCCTCCTTTCACTATTGCACTATTACAATACATGTCTCTAACATCATAGTTTTGCATCACACAACCTTGTTAAGGTTGTCTAAAATATATTTTCTTTGGTGCACATTGTGTTTCATTATTCTTTTTTGTGTGCGTGTGTGTGGGGGGGCATCGTCATACAATACAAATGTGTAAGAAACACAATCACGCACAATTAACTTTTGCATCGTTATGTCCCTACATTTTGGTTTTAAGTGACTTTCAAGTCACTCTTTTCATTTCATTTCGACTTTTCCTTTTCTGGAACTTGTGGAGACTTGCTACTTGAATATTGTGGAGATCATTTGGGTCTAATAGAGATTTCTTGGGTCCCCTGTTAGATCAAAGGTAAGAATCTCCCACTATTTTTGTTTTTCCTCAACTCTTTTCTTCTGATTTGTATAGTTTTATTATTTTTCCTTGGAAAAAAACTTATATATTCATCGAATATACATGTTACATACAATCAAAACAACATGTTCAGGCTTTCTTCTATTGTAAAAAATGAGTTGTCAAAATCGACACATGTGTTGCTAACATCTCTACACAAAACTTAACATACATTTATTGTCTATACTTAAAAACACTTTACTTCAAATTGCATTACAGATGAAACTCCATTGCTTTAGTTTCAACTCCATCAAAGTACTTGTAGTACCCAAATTCCCCTCTTTGCAACTGAAGTGCTTCCTTTGATAATTCGTCTGCCTTTACATTGAGTTCTCTTAAAATATGATGGAACGAGAGCCACTCGAAGGACTGGAAACACAACTTAATGTCTCTCATAATATTGGATAGGTTGACATTTTGAATAGAGAGTTTTCCTTGGGCCCAATCAATTGCCAATTTTGAGTCCCCCATTACCTGTAGCTTTATTATATCCTTATGCTTTGTTGTTTCCAAAAGAGTCCATAAAGCGATTAACTCAACTTTGTTATTGGAACCTCCTCCAGGGGCATATCTGATGTATATGTAATGACTTTTTTTAATAAAAGAGACAACCCCAACTACGCACAAAGGAGGGTGTCCTTGGTTGGCTCCATCAAAATACCCCCACGCCATGTCATAATCTAGTGTTGGGAGAACAAGGAAGAGAATTTTTGGGTACTTAGGATTATGTTTGAATTCTGAATCCTGATTGAGAGTGATGACAGTTGTCACCTTTGGGGGAATCCATTTGTCTTTGAAAATGGCCAAGTTACGAGCCCACCAGATGTTAGAAATCATGAAGCTTGGTAAACCAAAATAAATATTCACAGCCCGATCCTATATTCATAGTTGATAACATTCTTCCAAATTTTCCTTGTTCCATTCAGACCTAGAATATATCTTTTCTTTGACCATCTTGGAAACTTGACCTGCATACGGGCAAGGTACACACAAGTGAGTAATTGATTTAGCATCAGATTTACAAAGGGCACATCAATTAGGACCACAACACCCTCTTTTCAACCCGTTGTACCAAGTAAGAAGTTTATTGTTCAAGGTAATCAAGAGAGTGATTTTGCATCTGAGAGGGGATTTGCATTTCCATAATGACTTCCACCACCATTTTGGATGCATTGACAATCTTTCTTCCTTCCAAGCTTTGTATCCCAGTTTTGTTGTGAAAGAACCATTCTTTTGGTTAAAGGACAAGCAGAGCAAGTCCTCAACCTCTTCATCTAGAGAAATGAAGTTTTCACATAGTCGAGAGATAAGGAAATCCCATTCCTCTTGATGGTATAATGGGAGATATAAAGAAACCACAGAGCGCCATCCCGATCTTCCTCTAAGCTGAGGATCCCCCACCTTGATGTCATGCAGGTGAAGGAGGTTAAGGTTCCTTAGAAAATGAACCAGAGGGTATGACAACCTGAAGTTATTCCCTGCTCCTAACCAAGGGTCCTCCCCTAATCTAACTTTTTTTCTGCTACCGATCTTCCAAGTAACCCATTTAGAAACCAATGGGAATGCTTTAATTAAAGATTTCGAGACCAAGGAAACCTTAGAGGATTTCTAGGGAGAGCTAAACCAATCTGTTATAGAAAAGTTAGCAAAGTATTTAGACTGGATTACTCTTGACCAGAGAGATTTACCTTGCGTTAAGATCTAAATATTCCACCTAGCTAGCATGCAGGCAAAGGGACGAATATCTTTAATTCCCCACCCTCCAAGATTTTTTGGAGTGGTAATGGAGGACCGACTAGAAAGATGAAGACCCCGAGAGGAATTATTGCCTGCCCATAGGTACCTACAACTCAACCTCCTAATTTTTTCCAAGACACCTTTGGGAATAAAAACAATGGAGTTCCAATACATTGGGATGCTTTCCAAGAAATATTTAATCAACATAAGCGGCCCGCCCCTAGATAAGGTTCTGAATACCCAAGAAGAAATCCTTACTTCCACTTTACGTATAAGCCAACTCCAATACCACTTCTTGTACTTATCAGGCTTTAGAAGGAATCCCAGGTATTTTATCCCATCTTCAAGACTTTTTAGTTGATTCAAGATGACAATAAGGAAAGAGTTTGTTTCATCTAGGGAGCAATTATTTACCGCAATGCATGATTTTTCTGGATTAATCTACATCCTCGTTGCTTTACAGAACAAGTCCAGTATGTTCTTGAGTCTATAAACATTAGTTAAAGAGCCAAACACACTACACAAGACATCATCCACAAACATGAGATGAGAAACCCTCTCTGATTCTAACACCTTTAAACCTCTCAACATTTTACTCAAGGCGTCCACTATGATTAGAAATAAAAAAGGGGATAACGGACAAGCTTGACGCAGTCCCCTTGAAGTTATGAAAAAGAGCGAAGGGGAGTCGTTAATGAAGACAACAAAGGACATGCTCCGAAGACATCCCATTATCCAGTTCACCGTCCTTAACTTCATTCCCATTTGGATTAGGACCAGATGGAGGAAAGTCCAGTTAACCCTATCATAAGCTTTAGAGAGGTCCACCTTTAAGATAACTTCTTTGAGGTTTTTCTTTTTCACCGAGTGGAGGACTTCTTGTGCAATGGCCACAACATCATGGATTTTCCTATTATGTAAAAATCCAATTTGTTCTTCTCCGATCATTTCACTAAGCAGGGGTCTTAGTCTTCGAGCAATGATTTGGGCAATCAAATTATAGACTACTTTAGAACACAGAATGGGTTTGAAATCCTCAAAGGATTTTGTGTTTTGCTTCTTTGGAACAAGACTGAGAAAGGTTGAGTTGAGAGGCTCGTAAATCTTTCCTTCTCTATTATATTCTCTGATCATGAGGAGCAAATCATCTCAAAAAATCATAGAAGGATTCGAAGAACTCAATAGTGAATCCACTCTAAGGGCCCTAGTGATTGTTGCTTGGGTTCCTTTCTGAATTTTTGTGACGAATTTTTCCTCTGCCTTGGACAAATGAGACTTCCTTCCTACCTGCTGGGCTTGAGGAGGATCTAAGGATAACCTTCCCTTAGAAGGAATGACCTCCTTTAGATGATTCTTAGAACAAAGCTTATACCCTTTGGAAGTAGGAGTAGAGGGAGACTAAGACTTCGAGGGATGGGAAGGTAAAGGAGAGTCCAAAGCCTTCAGAGGCTTGGGGGAAGGGGGAGACAGGGGACCTAGGGTCTCTAAGGGAGCAACATGGAGTAAAGGGGAAATATCACCTAGAGAGAGCTCATGACATGAGGAGGGAAGGCGAGGAGGGTTCACAGCAGGGGAAAGAATAAGAGGAACTTGAGGAAGGGGAGCGACAAGAGATGAAGAGGGGATAGGGGAGGGAGAGGGACAAGGAAGGGGGGACACATTGGAGGTCAATATAGGAGGGGGGATTCTATTTTTCAATTTTTAGAAGGATAAATCAGAACCAAAGAGTTGAAGGAAGCAACAATCTTTTCTTGCATACCTAACCGACCAACTTTGAGAGCTAGGTCTCCTAGAGCACAATTCATAGCTTTTTCCGAACCAGATTGCAGGATAACTTGTTCCTTTTTGCCTTCTGGCGAGACAAAATTAACCTTCTATTCGCGGCCAATGGTAGATTTTCACTTCCAAACCTTTTGTTGGGAATGTCCCCATGGCAAGGTCTTCTTGCACTGAGCCCTTAAGTGGCTAATTTCATGGCATCCATGACATCAAAACAAGATTTTCCAATAATCCAGTTTCTAATGCTTGGTTAAGTCACCATAAACAATGTCGATGTTTCTTACCAAACCTTCCTAGACAATAACCTCTACCTAAATCTAGGCCCATCTGCGGTCTTTTTTTTTCCGCCCAATTGGGTTGAAGACCGACAAAGGAAACCAAGTTTGTTCCCAATTATTTCGAGTGGTTCTCTAGCCCAAAAGGCTAGTGGAAAACTTGGTAAGTTGGCCCAAACCTTCATGTTAAAAACAGGCTCCCTTGTGTGGTCAAAATCCACCGATCAGGGTTTAAGAACTAAACCTGATGGACCCCAAGACCAATTCCTTTTTATCATTTCTGCACAATCCTCTTCATTTCTTAGCTGAAAGGAAGCCCATCCTCTAGTAAATACATGCATCTCAGGTAAATAAACTAACAAAGGAGACCACTCCTTATTAATCCACTATTGGAGGGCCAAGATACATGGAAATTTTCCATAGAACTTCCCAACCAATAATTTACCCCCATAGCGGTTGACATCTTCAATCCGAGCATCCTCTCACACAACCATTTTAACATGTCCTCCTTTTTCACAAATGCACTTTGGAAGATTTTTTTGTGAGTGTGCTCCTTCTTGTTCTCAAAACTTTGGTTAGAAACAATTGAAATAGGGTTATCCACCACCCCTTGGAAACTACCAGAAAACTCATGGTCGAGCTTAGTAGATGGGGAAAAACTAGTGGGATAAGAAATATAGCCAAGAAACTTCCTAGATCCATGTTTAAGCTTCCCTCTTCCATCCTTACAAGCTTCCAAATCATGAGAATCCTTTGCATGATCAACATTAACTTCATTTTCCTCTAGCGATGGACTGGGTTTCCTCCAGGAGATGAATGGAGACATGGATGCGTGATCTAAGAACTCCACTTGTGTTGGCTTGTTATTCTACTTGATCAATTATGTACTCTGATCTTACCTTACTGTCATAGGTTGACCTGGGTTCATATTTAACAAGCTTCCAACAAAAATCCTCTAAAACTATCGTCCCCCCTGGTAAGCCAAAAGGCAACGCAACACACAGGGTGTACTACGCAACCTCACCCAAGATAACTTTATGGGTGGCAACAATACTCAAGTGCTTGTAGCCTGGGAATACATGGAGATCTGTGGTTGTACCTTGTGATCTTTATTTATTTATTCTAACCTCTTTATTAAAGCAGTCATTCTTATTCATGCCTGTAGAGTATAAGATCTAACTAGTTTCTTTATTCATTCATCTAGCATTCAATACTTAACAACAATAGAGATGCATACATTCAATCACATAACACAAGATTTACCGTGGTTCACCCCCTCTTGGGCTACGTCCACAAATATCTGGCTCTCAATCTCTTTATTATGTCTCAACAATATGTCACGTCCCGCGTGTTTACAGCCTTGGATATTACAATCTCAACAGGCTTCCCGATCCCTATGAGGATGACTAGATCGCAACAGGCTCCTTAGCATGAGATCTAACCCTCCTGATCGAGTTGCTCACTTCTTCTCTAGTTCACCAACTTACGAAATATTGCAGTTCTGATAAACCTTACAATTTTCGGACTCCCCCTGGGTCCCCTCACTCCTCTTTCTCTGGGTCCCCCCTTAGACCTACTAAGTACTACTTATATCTATTCTTGGCTCATCAACCATTACAACACATTGCAAAAACCCCAATCCTAACGTCTTTAGGTCTCCCTTGCATGCACGCCTCACATGCTTCCCTGGCACATGCTACTTTCCCTTCCAACTGTCCTTTCTTCCCTTCGTGCTTATCTTCCCAAAAATATCCTTTTCCCTTGAATGGGTCTGCGTTCAACATGCCCCCAACACTAACATGTGGCTCTTCTCAAGCCACCTATCCTTTGCGTGCTTCTTCAACATCTCCTGCTAGAGTGTGAAACCTGTCTATGAGTTCCCTTCCTTGTGTTTGAGCCAGTGCGGTCTTTTCTTTGAGCGCATCTAACACTTGNACACTAACATGTGGCTCTTCTCAAGCCACCTATCCTTTGCGTGCTTCTTCAACATCTCCTGCTAGAGTGTGAAACCTGTCTATGAGTTCCCTTCCTTGTGTTTGAGCCAGTGCGGTCTTTTCTTTGAGCGCATCTAACACTTGCGCTATGATTTCCTCCGTGATAATTTCTGCGCACTCTGCCTGTGTTTTCACCGTGTTCTTCTTTGCCTCCTCTGTCTGCGCAATGACCTCCACTGCTAGCTCTTGGAGAGGTTCCATTTGAGCTTGTCGGTCCTTCTTCCGTGTCTACGCAGCTACTAGCTTTACTTGCATCTTCTTCATGTATTGTACTCCTTTGAGGCACTCAATGATCTTCATCGTTTTCTGCCTTTGCTTGAGGTCTTGGATTGTTGCGCTTATCTTTTCCTCTTCTTGGTCCCAATGCTGGACCTGTTGATATTTTCCTAGCTTTGTCCATAGTTGAGTTGTCCTATCAAACAAGTCGACAGCTGCACTGACTTGTCGTTCCATGTCATACATCTGTCCGATTTCTTCTTGCTTCTCGATCTCCTGCTTGTATTGATCAATTGTTTGCACAATCTGATCAATTTTCTACATTGTCATGGGCTCTGCTATTTGCGCGCTTTTTGGAATTTGTCATAGGCTACAACCACTCCTTGATCGAGCCTATCCACGCAGTCTTTCTCATATTTGGTCTCGAGCTTGACTTGCTCGAGCACCAACTCCAACTCCTCTTTATTGTCCTTTGTGTGCTGCAACTCTGCTATGTCTGTTCCTGCGCACACCTCCTATGTGAAACTGACTTGCAGTTTGTATAATGCCTTGGTTGGTATCCGCCCCATTACCAAATGTATCTACACTAGATCTTTCAAGGGTGTTTGNTTGTCCTTTGTGTGCTGCAACTCTGCTATGTCTGTTCCTGCGCACACCTCCTATGTGAAACTGACTTGCAGTTTGTATAATGCCTTGGTTGGTATCCGCCCCATTACCAAATGTATCTACACTAGATCTTTCAAGGGTGTTTGGCCTATAATCTCATCCATGCTTAACATGCTAGGTGTAATGTGGAAGGTCGAGCTCGCCTGTGATATAGTCTGGATCATCTCGTGTTCGCTCGGCGCAACCTTGGATCCTGCTTCTGATGCTACGGGGAATGAATCTGTTCCTTTGTTCACCCTCTACACTTCTCTGATATGCTCTATGACCTACCTTATGTCGACCAACTCATCCTGAATTTGATCCCTTTGGTGTTGGGTGTCTTCAAACTCCTCAACTTCTCGGTCGTGGACTCTTTCGACCATGAGGTCCACGTCATCCATAGTGATTGTATACTCTAGCAATTGCTTGTGCGCCTTAGCCTTTTTGCACACACCCCCAATGTGTATGATCGACCTCTTGGTTTGGCCTTGTTTCTGTGGGGTAGCAATCGATGTGGTTCCTTGTGCTATCTCAACCCCTTTTTCCTGTTCTTTCGGTTCTTGTGTGGTATCCTTTTTCCCGGCCTGGGTACCTTTCTTTGGCACCCCCCCCTTCTTTTGTTATGATGACTTATGAATTGGATTTGGCTTCTTAGGCGTAACTTTATCCTCGATAAGTGTCTAATCTTTCCCTACATCAACCTCCTTACCCGTAGGCATCTCTTGAGTGAGAACTGGAATTCTCCAGTCATCTTGCCAATCCTTGATGGCCATCTCTACATCTTCTTCCTTGACGCAGTAGCACAATTGTAGCCATTCCTTCTTGGGATCCCTTCGCGCTTGGATCCATAAAGTGTGCCTGGTTTCTTTGAAGTTGGCGATGCCCTGGTATTGTGCGATCACTTCTAGAGTAATCCGCCAAGTGTTGGCAATGCTTTCTTGGAGGTCATTGTAATACCCATCGAACATGCTTTCATTTGTACTTTTGACTTTGGGGTCCAAAGTGCTCCCCAACGATGTGTACCGCGTTGCACGACAATGACTGGTCCGCTCGCAAAAGTATGTGTACCGGGGCTCCCTCCATCTGATCAGGGCGATCAAGATGAGTAGCCAAGAGTAATGAAACTCTATACCCAGGTACTGTGCATCTCTGCAGTCCTCAAGGAACACATTTAACAAGTACGGGGCCCAGTTGAGCATAGTGCTCTCCGCACACTGTGTTGCAGTCACGATGACCCCGACAGGAACTTCCTCCTTGCGACACTTCCTAAGCAACTTGAAAGCCATGAGTTTGGTGGCCAGCGTCATTTCTGCGTTGTTGACGTGCTTGATGATGATTCCACCTGACCCTCTCTCTGTTCCATAGGTCTTCTTCATCTTCTCTGCCAACGCCTTCTCCTTTGTCTTGTTGTCGAGGTATTGCGCGGGATTATGCCCTCGAGATGGAATCCCTATAATATAAGCAATAATATCAACATCTATGGAGACATGATCTTCCACCCATAGATACCCTCTGTGGGTGGTTTCCATCAGCTGCTTAACGCAGTTGTTTACATCGCGGCCCCTTCCAAAATGTGGGATATCCAACAGGTTTAGAATTTTGGTGTTGGCCAAGCCGACTGCCCAATGTTTAGGTTGCAAAATTGGATCTTTGAAGGGTCCTATACCCATGTTGTCCAAGTAGACCTGCCTTTCAAATTTGGGGAACTTGTCCATGTCAACCACATCATGGTTCAAATAACATAGTTTTTCCACACATCCCAAAAGTTTAGGCATGGCCTGCACCCCTTCCCGAATGCACGACAAGACTATGGTTGTTGTATCCTGTCTACACGGTGATATTGCTATGGGTTATTTTCCCTTTCGCTGTGGTGGCTGACTCGAGTTTCCAGCCTCCATTTTTATGTCCTCGGCATATGCCTCTGGCCGGTCAATAACATCTTCTACTATCCCCTCTTGTTGTTGCTCCGACTCTACTGTGTGTGACCATTCTGGTGCGACTGCTTCTGTCTAGTTTGGGGCTATCCCATTTACCCTCGAGGCCTCTTTAGAGTATTCAAGGCACGAAGGATTGCCTACATCCTTGGCCTGTTGGCCCTGTCCCATTTCTGGCATATCAATGTCCATGCCAACTATTGTTGTTGGTTGGGTTTCCTCCACCACGGGTGTGGGGCTCGCTGGTTTCACATTGGGTGAGGGAATATTTTCCAAGTTGACGAATTCAATAGTTTGTGCGGGTTCAAGTTCCATTCCTTGTGGTTGTTGTGGTGCTCTGTGATGGCTTCGCGGTTTCCTGCAGTCCTGGATCGACGCACCTAGCTTGGGTGGTGCCATGGTGGTTAATGTAGATATTTGTCGAGCTAGTTTGCTCTTTATCTCTCGCTAAATCACTCCTTGCTCCATATACTTTCTCGCTATGTGATTTCACAATTTCAAAATAACCCTTTCATTACCCGCGTGCCTTCCTTATATAATAAGTGGCGTGAAACTTCTTGGAGAAGTTACCCAAGCTGTGGTTTAAATGAATTGTTGCTTCCTGCGTATGTGCCATTCAATTCCCTTGACGTTACTAGTTAGTGCGATTAATGCGACGTCTCTTCGAAAGTTCTTGTCATTCAATTTTGATAGACGCCTCTAGTTGGTGCCTTTTTGCCGTAGCCGCCATTTTTCCAATTTCCGCCTTTTTCTGACCGTTGGTCCTTTTTTCGGCGCACTAGGTTTTCCAAGTGCATGGTATGTTGTTTCAATGGTGCGTGTGGCCATTTTATTTTTGTCGCGCTAACTCTATTTTAGCTACGTGTTGTCTGCTAGTGTCTGGTGCGGTAACCCCCCTATTTCTGTGTGTATTCCTTTGTTGTTTGATGCAGTCTTCTTCTTCTTCTTCTTCTTTTCTAAGTGTTAGGAGATCGACTGTCCCTATATAGTTTCAGTCAACTCCCATTGATCAATCCTCTGAGTTATGTTCCTCCCAAATCCTTCAAATGTATATCTCCCCCATTCGTGACAATCTTTACTTCATATGGTCCCAACCAATGCATTTTGAGTTTTCCTAGGTGTTGAAGAGATTTACTATCGTACACCAAAACTAGGTCTCCCTCCTTGAAACATTTCCTTTTGATATGTCTATCATGCCAAGATTTTTCCCTTGCTTTCTATACCTCTTGGTGAAACCCTGCTAAAATCATATCTTCTTCCATGAGCATTAGCTGACTTAGCCTCTCTTAGACCGTGCTTTGCTCTGTCATGTTAGTAATTGCTGCTACGCGCATACTAGGTACCAAAAATTCTAATGGCACCACTGCTTCTTGTCCATACAACTATTTGAATGGTGTCTACCCTATCAACTTTTTACATGTATTCATGTAGGCCCACAATACTGCTGGTATCTTCAAGTCCCAATCGTCCATGTTGACATTGCAAATCTTTGTCAGTGCATTCTCTAGGATTTTATTAAAGGCTTCCATTGTTCCATTTGCTTGAGGATGATATGGTGTACTTTTTTGATGAAAGACTTCAAAATACTCAGTCGTAGCCTTAATAGTGTTGTTAATGAAGTGAGTGACTTGGTCACTCATCAAAATCCTTGGGCATCCAGAAGTGTGTTGCTGTCTCTGCACTGCAATCTTTTACTGGTGCTACTTCTGCCCATCTTGTTAAGTACTCTGTTGCAGTAATAATATACCTTGTTCCTGACCTCTTTTCTGGTGGGTTAATTGGTCCCACAAAATATATTTCCCATTTATCGAATACATGCAAGGTTACTTATGGCCTTAGGGGCATCTCATCCTGTCTATTAGGTTTACCAACCATCTGACATACATCACATCTCTGGCAATGGTCCTTTGAATCTATGTGAACAGTTGGCCACCATAGTCCTATGCGCAATACCTTTTGCACAATATCTTTTCCTGCATAATGTCCTCATGTTATTCCCTCACAGGCCTCTGCTAAAATCCTAAGTCTTTCATGTTCTAGTACACATCTTCTCAAGATGTTTTCTGCACCCATCTTGTATAAGTGTCCTGCAATCAATTGATAGTCTGCAGTTCTAAGTACCAAATTTTTCTTCTACGCAGTGTTGAATTCTTGTGGCGCAGTCCCTGTATGCAAGTATTGAATGTGTCAGCAAAATATTCATCAACTACTTGGACTGAAAATAACTGTTCATCAGGGAAGTTGTCCTCTATATTCGTAGATTCCTCTCCATTGGTGATCCTTGATAGGTGACCATGTCCTGCATTCAACTTCCCTTGTTTGACTATCATTTCAAATTCAAATTCCCGGAACAACAATAACCATCTACAAATTCTGCCCCCCCAACACTAGCTTGTTGAGTAGATATTTGAGAGTTGAATGATATGTAAACATCTTGAAATGTTTTCCCAATAAGTAATATCTAAACTTTTAAAGTGGATAGACCATAACTAGGCCTTCTCTTTCTGTGGTATTGTAATTCTACTATGAATCTGACAGTTTTCTGCTAGCAAATGCTATAGGATGGTCCAATTCCCATGTTTATGGCTGCGCGAGAATAAATCCAAGTGCTATAGTTGATGCATCAACATGCACATGAAATGTCTTTTCCCAATCCGGTAATACTAGTATTGGTGCAGTTACCATCTTCTCTTTTAGAGTATCCAATCCTCACTGACAATCCTCATTCCACTTAAACTTGCTATCTTTTCTCAACAGTTTCTCCATTGACATAGTGATCTGCGCATACCCTTTTATGAATTTCCTGTAGTATCTTGTGTATCCTAATGTTTCTCTTAATTGACGTACTGATTTTGGTTGTGGTAGATTAACAATTACTGCAATCTTGGCAGGATCTACTAGCAAGCCTTGTTTGCACACTATATGGCCCAATAATATCCCAAAGGGTGTTCCAAAGATGCACTTTTTGATGTTTAGCAATATTTGACACTGCCTGCATCTTTCTAACATCATCCTCAACACCTCTACATGGTCTTTCAACAAACTGTAGAATGTCCAATCATCCAGATATACCTCTAGAAACTCGTGGATGAATTCTTTGAATGCAACTATGACTACTTTGGAAAATATTGCTGGTGCATTCTTCAGTCCAAAAGGCATGACTGTGCACTGGTAGGACCCCCATTCTATGGCAAAAGTGGCCTTGTACATGTCTTCTGGGGCTATCTTGATTTGATGGTAGCATGAGAATCCATTGGTGAATGAGTAAGCTTCTTGGCCTCCTACATTCTCCAACACCTCATATGTGAAAGGGGTAGGGGAAGGGTCATGTATGCAAGTATCATTGAACTTCCTCAGGTCGACACATATCCTTATCCCTCCCTGCTTCTTCTCCTAAACTACCATAGGGCTTACCCATTCGAATTCCTCCACTGGTTCTATTATTCCAGCCTCCAACATCCTGTCAATTTCTGCTTTCACTTTTTGCTTATATATTGGGTTTATTCTATAAGGTCTCTTTCTAACCGGTCTTGCCTCAGGTCTAATAGGTATCTTCATTTCACCTAGCTCTCCCACTATGCCTTTAATTTCCGTGAACATTGTTGGGAATAGGTCACTATACTCGCACAATAAATTTGTTATGCTTTCTGCTATTTTCTCATCCCAGTAGTCTCCAATGTTGGCCATTTTGGGATTCTCAGCTGTCCCAATGTTGACTTTATTCACCTTGATCGACACAACAATTACTTCTGATTCCAGAGGTCGGCCTTCCTCATCTCTTTCACCTTCAACTTATGTTATATGAATGTTGCGCAAGTCATCTTCATCTGGTGCTTGTTCCTGCACATGGTAGCATGACAATAGTTCTTTTACTGTCTATCTGTTCTCTTGTTGATCTTCTGTCATCAGTTCAACTTATGGTTCTTTAATGAATATCACCCCTATGATTTGTTTGAGTGTTGAGTCTATGT
>SNQJ01S0076526.1:13122-27173 GCA_010110895.2 Picea sitchensis
AAAATCTGTTTGTGTTGCACTCGTGGAAACATTTGAAGATAATGTGATGAAGTGCATGAAGATATGCTAGGACATTTTGAAGATGTTTTATGAATTTGAATGTTATGATACATGCATTTGGTTTAATATTACGACAAATGTAATTGTGAATATGATGATGCATGCTATGTATAGAAAGGAATTGGAGCTATTGAGGAAGACAATTGCCAATGATGGGAAACCTCAAGCAGAGGATGACTAAGAGGAAGCTACGACTGAAAGATTGTTGATAGGACTGTGAAAATCCCGCTAAAGCACTACTGATAAGGTAAAGACCAGAAAGAGAGTGCTAGCATCCAAGAACAAGTATAAAAATGTTCCTTCTTATGTGGCTCAAGGTTTGAAAGGATTCAAGTGAGAATCCCTTCTGAAATATTTTATTGTCTCATGTTATGCACAAAATTTGAAAAGGCAGTTGTATGTCTTGGGTACCCAAGTAAGGTATGATTTAGGAAGGAGAACTTGAATGATGGAGGTATGAACCTCTGGTAGTAAACATTGTTTGTATCCCTTGGAAGAATTCATGAAATGATATGTCATGAATGCATTGGACAATCAAGGAATGCTTAAAGGCATTCATGTGAAACTTTTGAGTTCATGTATACTAATTGGGGATCATGATTGACCTATAGTATGCAGTATGGTTCTGATGTAAGAACGAAAAAAAATGAATAAACCATATGAGGAAACAATGGGTTAAATTCCAACACACCATGGCCAAGAACCAATAATAAGGTGTGACGAACTTGAAAACAATGCTAGAGGGCATTGGGTATGAATGTGGCCATGAATATTGGCACATTTGTTAAAATCCTTTGAAATGTTGAATTATGTTTTGAAAGGTCTGGTATGATTGAGTTGAGGCATAGGCAAGGATTGAAATCCCCATTTTATGTTTATATAGATGCGATGAACTGTTAGTATGCATGGATTTGAATATAGATGTATATATACATGGATGCATGAGGGATTAACAATTTGTTTGGCTGTGAAAATAATGAATTGCAGGGAGAAAAAGGGGCCTTGGATATGGCAGTATTGTAAGCCCATAATGAAGACCGATTGCCTGCTGAGCCAAACTGCAAGGAATGGTATTTCCCTTTTTGAGAAAGTGAAATTGATTGTTAATATGCACAACTCTGAAATTGTTTGTGACGACGTTATAAAGGTGCAATAAAATATATGTGCATGGGAAACTAACAATTTGTTTGGATGATTGAAGTTGAAGGTGCAGGAAGCAAAGGGGTCTTGGATATGGCAACATTGTAAGCCCATAAGGAAGACCAATTACTTGCTGAGCCAAACTGCTATGGGAAGGAAAGTTCCATAATTATGAATCTGGTTCCTGTGTGGAACAAATATGAAAACAAAATATGGAATTTGGAAATCTGTGGGTGACAGATTTACAAGAAATTTTTTGAATTTAAAAATTTATGATGATGTCTCATGAATTTATGTATTCCTGTGATGCGGGTGAGAAGAAAAAAAAAATTTGTCCAGAAAGGACAGATGATGAACAATGGCTACTACTGAGCCATGAAAACCTCGTGATAGCCATGATTGCCTGAAATATATTGTATTGAGGTAACACAAGCTGGAGGGACGCCTTGACAGAGAAAGTCTAAGGGACGCCTCGACTATAAGACTCGATAGAGTCTCTAAAATTATTTATGTGCAAGAAAACCTTGGCATGGCAAGACGGATCACCCGAGTGACTGTATAAAAATGAAGGGGATGCCTAAGCCTGGGCCTGGAGGGTGAGTGAATGTAAGGAAAAGGAGACCTTAATAGTTCTTGTAAACTATTGGGATCATGCACACAGTGGGCATTTCTTCCTGTGCGAGAAAACATTGGCAAGGCAAGATGGATCACTCGAGGGACTCTATAGCAGTGAAGGGGATGCCTAAGCTTGGGCCTAGAGGGTGAGTGACCACAAGGAATATGAAACCTTGATAGTGATTGTAAACTATTGATTGGGATCATGCACCCAATGGGTATGTCAAGGAAAAACGATGAGCCTGGATAACAAAACAACCATGTGGATACAAATCCACAAACTGCACAGATAATTATTGCACTAAGATTATGAAAATTTTCCTAGAAATTTTTATGCAATGTTTTCGCATAAGACTATGATTAACATGCTTGTTGTCCAAGAATTATTGAAAGTAGGTGACCAATATTAAGGGTCTGAAACATGACCTGACCGAGAGAGAAAGATCAAGATTTCTGAAACAACTAAATGAGAAAGGCATGATAGGTGTTTTTGAGAAAGAACACCGAGGACGATGTTCCTTTAAGGGGGAGGGAATTGTAACACCCTTTTCCCCCCAGCTTGTAATTAATCATAAAATAGGATTTCTATGCTGAGGCATGTGGAAAATATAAATGTATTATTGTTTGGGTTGCCAATAACTGACTGTGGGGGTGAATCCTTGAAAGTACCGGGCATGATATCACTAGAGGAAGAATGTGAAAACTATACAAGAGGGTTCATTATACCAAATAACTCCAAATTTCCCTTGATGAGGATGACAACCTCCTTCAGATCCCAAGGAGAGAAAAACAGTTAATGAAGAAAGGACCAGTGGTTGAATTATCAACCACCCCCATGAATGGGAGCATGGTCTAGTTACAGAATGTTAGCCCAAAGTACCACAGAGATCTGCAGACCCGAGCTTCCTTCTGATAGAAGGAACGTGATGGGTCGAGAACCTTCCAAAAGAAGGTAGGTAAGATAGCGATACGAGAGCACGAGATCGTAAGGGATATGCAAAGATATCTAGGGGATAAGGAAGAGAAGGCCGCGAGCTTGATGCATGGAGAGCATCTGAAAAATCTCACCGAGGCGATAACAGAGAGAGATATATGAGAGTTGCAGAGAACAGAACTCAAGCAGAAGTTGAATAGAGAAAGAATCCTTGAGAACCATGAGAGTCCCCTGGTGATATCATGGCTTGGCACGGGGGTGGCCAAAGTGCTAAGAATGAATGCCTCTGAACCTATGGTCGGGTGGAAGGACGAACACCCACAGTCAGTTGGTTGGCCACCACCTGTAATAGATAAGTAATTGCATATTTTGTGTATTTAAGTGGTACTGTGAGTTAAAGTTGGATATACTATGAATGTTGTAGGGAGGGCTATGTTTTCTTAATAATTTATATTGTATTTCCTTCTTTGTATCTGCCTACATGTGAAATTAGGCGAGTAGGAAATTGTATGAATTGGACGTGTTTTTATACTCATAAATGTTTACGTTCCGTGGTGGTTTAAGCCAGAGCCACAAACTGTGAGTTCGTCAACCTTAGGTATAGTTTCATGTACGCATGAAGACCCACCTATTGTTCTGAGTCCCTTGGAGGACAGAGTGGGCTAAGCTCAGGAGAGGTAGTGCAGATACGCATGGGCCCTCTGCAAGGTAAGAAGAAACCCATAACCACTTAAGTCCTAGACCCGATGAAGGAGCGCAATAGTTGCGCCGAAGAACCCCTCTATGTGTTAAGTCCAAGAGAAAGAGCGTAACGCTCTTCAATCCTTCATAACCAACGAAGCTCGGGAGGAATAGCGAGAGATTCAAGTATCGAAAGGGAGTATCCTTCGTTTGGAGGAAGACCTGTGCAAGTAGTTCCCTAGGCCAACACTCAACGGAAGTATTGAAGACAACCAGTTGAGGGTTGGTCAAAGCACGAGGAGTGCGCGCGGAGAGGACTTGTTTCAAGTCCTAAATCTTAGGAGAGATAGCATCTTTAGAATGCGGATGAGACTCATCCTGTGGTGGTGTAAGCTGGAGCCACGAGCTATGAGTTTGCCAACCTTAGGCATAGTTCATGTATGCATGTCAACCCTCTTAGCCGTTCTGAGTCCCTTGGAGGATAGAGTTTATTAAAGCTCATAAGAGATAGCTCGAAGCTACACGTAGAGCGCAAGTGTGCGCAGAGTTGAGGTTGAGATTCGTTTCCAAAGCTCAGGAGGGAGAACACAGACGAGACCCAAAGTCACATGGCTCGCAGAGGAATCAAAGGTCAAAGCCTTCGACACTTAGGGAATTCTTCCAAGATGGGAGAAATTTCAAGCTTAGGAGGAGGAGCAACAACAACCGTCTGATCGGTTGTAGAGAGGAGTCTAGACCGTTAGATCCACGTCTAAGCAGAGGAGGAACGAGCGCAGGAGGAGATCAGATTTGAGCCGTCAGATCTGGGCGCGTGGACCAACAACCATTGGATCCAGAGGAGGTGCACGCAGTTTAACCCTTTTGATTTGCATAGGAGGGTGGAATTTACAAAATCGTGAAGTCCTGACATCATCAGAACCGTCCATTGGAAAGGACCTGTGGCAACAGATCAACATTTCACTGACTCACAACTCAGAGGAGTCAATGGGAAGGTTCGTGAGAACTTGCGAAACACGAACTTGCGATAAGATCCCAGCCGTTGGATCAAGCAGAGGAGAAGATCTGGACCGTTAAAATCCACGTCCAGACAACGTGAAGAGCGCGTAGGAGGAGAATATATCTGAGCCATCGGATCTGGCACGTGGACCAACAATCGTTGGATCCGGAGGAAAGTGCATGAGAGAAGTTACGAAACCATCGTGGTCGTCCATCAAGGAGGACACGTGGCGAAATCTCGGTATTTCATTGACTCGCAGAGTAAGAAGGTCAAAGAACATACTGTTCGAACTCATGATGTGCGAAATCGCGATTTGATCGTGGTTTTCCATCAAGGAGGACATGTGGCGAAATCTCAGCATTTCGTTGACTCGCGACTTGAAGAAGTCAAAGAGCAAAGTCAGGACAATTCGCGAAGTGTAAACTCGCGATAAGATCATAGCCGTTGATCGTTTCAAAATCATCGGGACCGTCCGTTACCAAGGAGGGCACGTGGCGGAAGGTTATCATTTCACTGACTCGCAGAGATGAGAAGTCAAAGAAGGAAGCCGCGAGAACTCGCGATATGCGAGATTCCGATGCACTTTAGAGTTAGGCCTCGGGTCATAGTGAGTGGTCACATGGACGGAGGCCAAAGGGGGAGCTAAGGAATCATTATCCTTTTCGGAGCTCGGGATTTGGAGGAGTTGGGGCACCTTGCATCGAAAGTACCGAAGTCGCGAAATGTGACGCACCGTTTAGGATTAAGCATGTGGTCATGGGAATTGTCACATGAGCGGAGGGAGCTAACAGACTTTAAGCCCCTTTCGCAGCTCGGGAGTTGGGGAGTTAGGGGTGGCTCATACGTTAAAGTCCCGACATGCGAAGTCTCGAAACGCTTTTGTGTAGGCGCGCGGTCACAACCCGTGGTCGCGTGGAATAGAAGCTCGCGCTTGGTGCTTAGTCACATAGGCAGAGTTTCATGAAAAGAATCTGTGGATTTTTTCGTGAGATTCCAACAGGGAATCAAAGCGCTGCTCTAGCTCAACAGAGTTAAAAACGATTCTTGACCAAGAGGTCAAACTGATTACTTGACCTTCCAAATTAGGAACCATGAATGGAGTTCTTGTCCTTTAAGAAAATCAAATCGAAATTTTTTATGCCCGATGTGGGTGTGTTACAGATAGTGACCTAGCGAACAAGAGGATATTTTGATATTTGTATAGTCTGCATAGACCTTTTGTACAAGTTTTTTTGTTTATAAAAATAAACGCTGCAACATGTAGAATAGTTTGTATGGTCTTTTACAGACAAGATAGGAGAAGACGACCAGCTTTAACGATTTTAATTTTGAAAGTAATATGTATATCTACCTCTCATGAATCTAAAGATTTTTCTTTGGAAAAAAACTTTATTAAAAATAATAGTTTGTCTTAATAATTAATCTTAAAGGATGGTAAAAAACATTTTGAGAAATTAACTAAAACTTACGAAAATGTGTTAAAGTGAAAAAGTATATTTCTAAGAAAAGGAGCTTGAAAAATAAGCCGAACTCCATTTTAAGTAAAGAATCATACGAGTGAAGTTGAAATGGAAAAGTCAAACCTTGGAGAAGGCGCATCACTTTTTCGTGTATCACTTTTTCATGGAGCGACCTTCCACTTTGCTTAACTCTTCAAAAGAAGTACTTTTATTCCCAGATTGACCTTCCACTTTATATATTAAGCGTGCAATTTTTTCAAAAAGCTTATTCCAATTTTAAATGATGTATTTAAAGGGCTATAAGTTGAATTAGATACTAATGTTGTCACTAACATTGCGACTTTAAAAAGTTTTGTAGGAAAGTTATTCACGTGGAAATACTTTTATTAAAAAAAACAATATTTATAGAGTAAATGTGTGTAAAATAAAAAAAAAAAAACATTTTATTTTTGGAAGGGTAGGTATCACTTTATTTTTCATGGTATAAATGTATATCTTTATTTTTTTTCATAGAAAATTTGCACAAAATTATATTAGAAAATAATTTTAATTATATTATCCGGGATCTTTGATCAATAAAGACTGACCCATCCATTCACACTTTAACCCATATAACACTTATAAAAAAAGACTGTTTTCAAAGATCTTGAACAAGATCAATTCTAAATCTGAAGTACCTTAAGAAAATACAAGGTAACCTCACATAGTTCTGTTAATATTTAGAATATTAACCATGAAAGATTTGGAGAAACTTTCAAAAAAAACATCCAAAGGAACAATTTCAGATCTAACAAAAAGCAAGGGAAAACTTGAAGTTAAAAGATATCAACATGGTGAGTTGGACCAACAATCGCTCCATCCCAAGTAAAGTATGTTATTCTTCCTTTAGTCATCGATAGAGCTTGCTTTGACAAAAGATCTGCCTCCTCATTTGATTCCCTGAAAATGTTTTGAAAGCTAGTTCCTTTGAAAGTGATAACCAGGTTCATAAGTCTTTGTTTCCACTCTTCAATATTGATGACTCGAAGTTTTCCTTTATGATTTAGCCATTCAATGATTACTTTGGAGTCCCCCAGGACTTGAATATAATGGATGTCCAAGAATTTCGTAATAGTAAGAGTAGCCCATGCTCCTAGTAACTCAGCTTTAGTATTTGTTCCAGATCCACCATAAAAATACCATCTATAAACCCGTGAGTTAGATAATTTAATGGTACCCCCTGCGCCACAAATTGACCCCCCATCAATAAATGCTCCATCGAAATAAGCCAAAGAGTAACCACTAATCTGTAAGATCGGATTCTTCCTTAACTTCTGAACATTTTGCGCTGTATTATTTCTGTTGAGATCTCCTACCACTTTGAACACGACTGCCCAGGCCAGGGAGATCTACCATCAAATAGTGATTTGTTGCGTTCTTTCCAGATCTACCAACAAATGAAAACTGACATTCTTTTTGATAAAAGCTTTTTCAATGTCCATGAGTTCATGCAATCCATAAGGGACCGACCAACCCATTTGAATTTTGAATTAGCTATGTATTCACATTTCGCCCAGACCGATTTAGCAAAGGTATACTCAATGAATAAGTGGGAGTTTTCTTTTGCATTTTGTTTACAGAGGGTGCATAGACTCGGGCCTACCCATCCTTTAAGTTTTAAAATGCCCCAGGTTAATATCCTGTTCTATACAACCAACCAAAAAAACAATATTACCTTCAATTCAACCTTCCATTTCCACAATTTCACTCACCAGCCTTGACAAATTGGAAGCGCCCGAGTAGATAATAAGGCCTCATAGACGTTTTTAACATTTAAGTCTCCAGTTGAATCACCACCCGTCCAAAGTAGGGCATCTTCTGAATTTGGATGGAGAGTGACCCCAACTTTGTTTAATTCTATGATATAGCTTTCTCGATCTGCCGAATGAAACCCTGTTAGCCCCAAGTTGGCGCTTCTCTTCCATTTCTCAGCCAATGTGATCGGATCCCTGGCCACTGAAGCTTGAGCTAGGACATTAATCTGCTTTTGATTTATAAGCGAGATTGTCTCTGGATGGAGAAATAAGTTATCACCAAAACTTAGAATCCCGTCTCTCCTAATAGTTATAAGATGACTTGCACCCGGACGCCAGCTAAGCCAATGAAGGATAATGGGAATAGTTCATGTAACACTGGACTAGATCCTTGAGGCCGATTTAAAGAAATGTATATCTTTATTTAAAAGAAGTTGTGGTGAAGGTATGCATATGTGTTTACACACTTTCACGAGAATAATGACATACTTATTTTTTAGTAAAGAATGTGAGTGATTATAAACCAAATGAATAGAGATCATAGAAAACTTTTTAAAAGAAATTTTAGCAAAATGGAGTTATAGAGAAAAAACAAACTCATTGCTCATGAAGTTGTTTCTTAAATACAAAGAAATGCAATATCAAGAATTGTAGTAGAAGTAATAAAATTTCAACAATTTGTTTTTGACAATGTTTATTAAACAAGGACAAGGAAATTGCTCTTCTAAAAAACAAAATCATAGCTTGTTCATCAAAGTTAAGTGACTAAAATGGAAGGAAATATAATTCATTAACTCCAATATCGAAGCCCGATCCTGATAGATACAAATAGATTCTATTGGTGGGATAGGGGATTGGGGGGAAATAAGTCCCCACCTCCAACCAAAAATAAGGAATGCTACTGTGACAAAAAAATGAAAGGAAATATAAACTTCAAAATGATTCGACAAAGAGACGAACACTAATCCAAGTGTATGAAAAACATTTTCAAAAGTTAATGAGCAATTTGTGGATAGAGAGACCATTATAAATTCAAGTGTTGTCACTAACAAAATCTTATCAACCAACAAAACAACACAAGTTCATGATGAATATTTAAATGTTCAATTCAAATTGTATCAAGAGTGTCGTAAACTTGACATCAAGAAGAAGAAATTTTGAGGGTTATCTTATTAATATTCTTATTATGAGAACCAATGCATGAACCAATCAACTTATTAACATTGACATTTATCCAACCAAATGGTCGATGAAGGACTTATAGCCCACACGCCTGACCAACATGGATTCTCTACAAAAAGTAAAGTATGATCTTCACTTTTAGTTTTATGTAGGTATCTTTGTCTTTAGAATGGCTTCCAAGGATTTTGAGCTCGATGTAAAATTAAAGACCAAAACCACTAGCTAGACATTGCAATATCAACTAGGTCTCCAAGTTCAAGTTATTGGCTTCAAGGTCTAATCTACACATAAGCAACTAACTAACAATGCAATGAACATTGGGTCCCTGAATTTAAGAAATTCTATTGTTAGTCATATCATATATGGATTTTCCTCCATCCATCCATAGGTGAAAAATAAAGGCCTTGTCGTCAATTTGTTCATTGTTTTCCTACTTTGAACTATGGTAGACAAGTATCAAGGCTACCTCCCACCAAGATTTATATAACACTTGATTCCACAACAATACTGGTCTCAATGGTTTTCTCATTGAAAGAAGGGAATGAATGTTTCCTCATGTGATTAAATTATAGCCATGAGAACTAGCCATTAATAATCAAAACTCAAGTAACAATAAGTGGTAGAGTTACCCAACACTAATATAAGTGCATGTATGTATAGTCTAGAAATTAATATGTGTGCCTGTATGTGTATTTCTCCAATTATGAACAAAATGTAAAATGTTCCATCCTAAATCAAGACAACAATGCTTTTCTAAATGGCCTCATTTCCCAACACTCCAACAATATTATAATTAATTAGTCCAACATTAGATAAATCAATGCAAGCAACAAACAAGATATGTCGCTTTGTTCGCAATGAAGTGTAAAACCTTTGCAATATGTTGAGATTGACTCAACACTTTAGAAATAAATAACACACACACACACACATACACACACGTGCACAAACGTATGCATGCGCACGCACACACACACACACACACACACACACACACACACACACGCACACACAGACACACACATGCTGTTGGAATACTGAGAGGGGGGGTGAATTAGTATTTTGTAATGTCCCCCACCTCTTGATGAAGAGGGTTGGAGATACTTAGTAGTCTAGTCATCCCCACTAGACTATAGTCTCATGCACTATGGGGAGAACTCAGCTAAAAAACATTAGCTAAACTAAACATTATAATATTAAGTTGACATGGAAAAGAAAAGGTAACTCAATGAAAGAATAGAACACGTGATGGTAAGCTACGAGTTAACCCTAGGGGTTAACTAGCTCAACATAGAAACATATTGGAGGTATAAAGGAAAGGAAGGGTGCACTCCTCACTCACCTTTGGATTATTATTGGATTTTTCTTTTGGGCTCTAGAGCACAACAATTTTGAGGGTTTTGAGAATACAAACCCTAGAGGACAACTCGGTGGTGAAAGATCCCACCTCACCTATTCCAAGCTTGGTCTCGGGGATGCAATACTCCACCCACACCATTCTACAATAGCTACAGGTACCATCAACCATCCATGGCAGTAGCAGGACATAACCTTGGGGGTTTTCAACAAAGGGGGAGCACCATTGAAAGAAGGAGGATTCGATCCAGGAGTTTGAGAAGGATTTTGGAATTTTGGACACTTGGGTTTTCTCTACAGAGCCTTGGCCATCATCCCTAGTGTATTTTGAGATAGTTATACTTTCCATTTGATTTTCTGGAGCTTGGCAAGAGTTGGAGAGAAGGAGGGCTCTATTAGGAAGTAGACCTGATCAGTTTGGAAGGGAAAAACTTCACATCTCAGTCAGAAACTTCACGAGGGGATTCACCTTTCTCCGATCTATCATTCTAGAGAGTTTCAGATTATTTGGAGGTCTCCATCAACATGTCTGAATTATGGGGTCTCTGCAGCCTTTAGGAGGGCACAACCTAGTTTGAAGTTTCAGTATTTTTAGGAGTAGGTCTTGGTATTTCAGCTTGAGACTTCAGGAGGGGGTTTATCTTTCCCTGTTCTATCATTCCACAGAGTTTTGTAGCATTTGGGGGCTCCCAACAGCAGGGACAAAATATTGGATCTTCCCAGCTATCCAGGAGCTTATAAATTCAACCAGGGGGGTTTGGAGTTGACCCTGGAGGTAAAGAAGTTAATATTGTATTGTTCTTCATCTTGTTATCCAGCCTTGGGAGGCTTGTATCTCCAGTCTTGAGAATTTTGTAGAAGCTCATATTCCATCTATTATCTCCCAAAATAAAATTGTCCTTTTAGTCGAGTTTTGTGGTGGATAGCATGGCTATCGGTAGTTGCCTCAATTCATTTTTGAGTCTTTTTAGCTGCAAAACTTAGGTTTTGGTTTTTGTCTTAGAAAATAATATGATCCATAAAGTCTTCTTTTCAAAATTTGCATAATTCACTTTCAACAGCTAACGTGTGTCCAAAATTTGAGTGTTAGCTGTGGAAAGTAGCGACTTTCAACAGCTAAGGAGCGCTTCTCATAAGTTTGTGCGCTGTTGAAAGTGGTGAATTTCAAAATGTCCAACAATCAGTTTCGCGGGTCGTGCGCTGTTGAAAGCGCATGCTTTCCGCAGCTATGGAGCGGTCTTTACAAGGTCGTGCGCTGTTGAAAGTGCATGCTTTCCACAGCTATGGAGCGGTCTTTACAAGGTCATGCGCTGTTGAAAGTGCATACTTTCCGCAGCTAAGGAGAAGTTCTTAAAAGGTCACACGTTGAGGAAAGTGAAGACTTTCCGCAGCTAACGGGGGTTTTACACAGGGTCATGCGCTGGTGAAAGCGAAGACTTCCAACAGCTAAGGATAAGTTCTCACATGGTGGTGCGCTGAGGAAAGTGAAAGATTTCAAAAGCTAAGGAACAGTTCATGCGGGATCATGCGCTGGTGAAAGCGAAGACTTCCAACAGCTAAGGATAAGTTCTCACATGGTGGCGCACTGAGGAAAGTGAAATATTTCAACAGCTAAGGAGCAGTTCGTGCGGGATCATGCGCTGGTGAAAGTGGTAAGTTTCTACAACTGAGGGGCGTTTTCCATGGGTCGTTGGTTAGAGAAAGAGGGAATCATGTGCGCTTATCCACGTTTCAAAATCAAATCAACATGCAATCAGAAAGACGCGCTAGTGGAAGTGGGTAATCATTTCAACTCGAGTTTCACGTCCCAGTCGGATTACATCTCGGATCCGGCTCAGAAACTCACGCTCTAAAATCATATCATCAGGGATGGCAAGTTCGAATTTAGTGGCTCAGGTACAGAGGCTGTACTCCCAGGATGGCAACATCAAATCAAATCTTTGGTTCCATATCAGACATTTTTCACAAAGGACCGTTTACGGTTTTGAATTGCAAATGGAAAGAATGATGCATAAACTTGTAGGGAACTTTTCAATCCCTTCCCGAGCTCCAAATGAAGATCCGAAAACAACATTGGAAATATTAGATTCTCTAGATGTCAATCGACTATTCATACATGAAAAACAGATTTTCTATGACCGAGAAATTTGATTTTGAAAATCTGCCCACTTTCAACAGCTAATTCGCCGAAAAGTTTGCTAGTTAGCTGTGGAAAGTGGCGACTTTCCGCAGCTAAGGAGCGTTTTTCACGGGCTATGCGCTGTGGAAAGCCTGTCACGGCCAGAATGTTACAATTTTCACCCAGATCGTAATTTTTTGCATGAGAATGAATTGAAACCTCTTCCAAGGCTTGATTAATGAATTATCAAATCTATTTAATCAACCACTTTTGGAAAATTGTGGAGAAAGGAGATGTTTCAAAGGTTTATGGACATCTTTAATTAAGAAAGGAAATCAAGACACCTTTCCACATCAACAAATTCGACTTGGTATCTAATGGAGAGTCATCATTTAGCCTTGGGAGGCTGTTCTACACTACACCAACAATCAACAGAGAGAAATCTGGGATTGTCCTCATTTTGGGGAAGCATCCCACTTCTTTTGCAACTGAATTTTGAGTTACTATTTTTAGTATATCTGATCCTTGTTTTTAGGATCCCAGAACTACCTTGTAATGCTATAAATCTTATGATAGAAGATGAACCAGGGGTTCGATTTTGGGTTCTACATGCTGCTACTGTAAGAGAGACCTATTCTTATTATATGAAAAATTGCAAGCTTCCTTGAGTTGTGTTGTCAGATTTTTCTTTTCTGTTCTCTGATATCTTATGAGTGAAGGTTATTTATTGATGCTCATTCAATCTGCATGTGACTGTCATCTCACTAATTGATTGATTAAGTTGATAATCATAAGTTATTTCCTTAGTTATTAAACCCATTGTACTTGTCTTATATGAGCATAATCTGGTTCAATAGCTATTTTCTCTTCCATTTAATCAAACCTTGTCTTACTGCATTACTAGAAGGCCTTGTGAGATTTTATATTTCTAGATAGTCTTGAACACACAGTCCAGTCCCTAGATATTCATCTTGATCCAAAAACCACATCAATTATTAAGAAAGTATTTCCCAAAAAGAGTTAGTTACCGGACATCTCCAACTTACAGCCTAGGAGAGTTTCCTAGAGTGATAACAAATTGGCGTCGTTGCCAGGGAGAGGAGATTGAAGCTCAGCTTCCCTAGGAGACGACATAGATCTGATATTTGATGATAGACAAAGGTTAGACACTACTTGGTTGTAAGTTTCTATCTGGCGACTCCACGATTAAAGACTTCACTGGGGAGGATCCGGTTGACAAAAGATGAAGGAGTTAAATTTCAAATCTAGGTACCAGTTCATTAGCCTTCTTCGTGAACTGTTGTATTTCTTTATCAGCTCCTTTATACTTTTTCCTTCACATGTTAAAAGAATTATCCTTTGTTTCATATACTCTGAAGATTATCAACCATCTTTTATGAATCCATATTTGGAAGAGGAAAGCTTGCAACCTCCTTATATTGTTGATGTCGATCCTATAGCTTTACCTCAGCCTATTCCTAAAGACGAGATCTGCATTCATATTCCCTCTGAATCTGAGCATTCATACAACCTTGAGGAGGTTGAACTTGTTTCAAAACCTGCCCAGATCTCAGCCCCTCTGGCCATAATTTCTGAACCTGATCAACAACTTACCATCTCTCATGATCAGCCCACAACTTTTCAAGTTAAGATCCAGATGAAGATGTTCAAACCTTTACAACTACCCCATCTTCTTCATCCTTATCCTGATGAC
>SNQJ01S0076526.1:27223-38235 GCA_010110895.2 Picea sitchensis
ACAAGTTCATGATGAATATTTAAATGTTCAATTCAAATTGTATCAAGAGTGTCGTAAACTTGACATCAAGAAGAAGAAATTTTGAGGGTTATCTTATTAATATTCTTATTATGAGAACCAATGCATGAACCAATCAACTTATTGACATTGACATTTATCCAACCAAATGGTCGATGAAGGACTTATAGCCCACACGCCTCACCAACATGGATTCTCTACAAAAAGTAAAGTATGATCTTCACTTTCAGTTTTATGTAGGTATCTTTGTCTTTAGAATGGCTTCCAAGGATTCTGAGCTCTATGTAAAATTAAAGACCAAAACCACTAGCTAGACATTGCAATATCAACTAGGTCTCCAAGTTCAAGTTATTGGCTTCAAGGCTCATGTTACTCTCTTTTTGTAATCTACACACAAGCAACTAACTAACAATGCAATGAACATTGGGTCCCTGAATTTAAGAAATTCTATTGTTAGTCATATCATATATGGATTTTCCTCCATCCATCAATAGGTAAAAAAGAAAGGCCTTGTCATCAATTTGTTCACTGTTTTCTTGCTTTGAACTATGGTAGACAAGTATCAAGGCTACCTCCCACCAAGCTTTATATAACACTTGATTCCACAACAATACTGGTCTCAATGGTTTTCTCATTGAAAGAAGGGAATGCATGTTTCCTCATGTGATTAAATGATAGCCATGAGAACTAGCCATTAATAATCAAAACTCAAGCAACAATAAGTGGTAGAGTTACCCAACACTAATATAAGTGCATGCCTATACAATCTAGCAATTAATATGTGTGCGTGTATGTGTATTTCTCCAATTATGAACAAAATGTAAAACATTCCAGCCTAAATCAAGACAACAATGCTTTTCTCAATAGACTCATTTCCCAACACTCCAACAATATTAGAATTAATTAGTCCAACATTAGATAAATCAATGTAAGCAACAAACAAGATAGGTCACTTTGTTAGCAATGAAGTGTAAAACCTATGCAATATGTTGATATTGACTCAAGACTTTAGCAATAAATAACACACACACACACACACACGTGCACACACATATGCATGCACACACACACACACGCATGCGCATGCACAGACACACACATGCTGTTGGAATACTGAGAGGGGGGGTGAATTAGTATTATGTAATGTCCCCCACCTCTTGATGAAGAGGGTTGGAGAGACTCAGTAGTCTAGTCATCCCCACTAGACTATAGTCTCATGCACTATGGGGAGAACTCAGCTAAAAAACATCATCTAAACTAAACATTATAATATTAAGTTGACATGGAAAAGAAAAGGTAACTCAATGAAAGAATAGAACACGTGAGGGTAAGCTAGGATTTAACCCTAGGGGTTAACTAGCTCAACATAGAAACATATTGGAGGTACAAAGGAAAGGAAGGGTGCACTCCTCTCACCTTTGGATTATTATTGCATTTTTCTTTTGGGCTCTAGAGCACAACAATTTTGAGGGTTTTGAGAATACAAACCCTAGAGGATAACTCGGTGGTGAAAGATCCCACCTCACGTATTCCAAGCTTGGTCTCGGGGATGCAATACTCCACCCACACCATTCTACAACAGCTACAGGTACCATCAACCATCCATGGCAGCAGCAGGACGTAACCTTGGGGGTTTTCAACAAAGGGGGAGCACCATTGAAAGAAGGAAGATTCGATCCAGGAGTTTGAGAAGGATTTTGGAATTTTGGACACTTGGGTTTTCTCTGTAGGGCCTTGGCCATCATCCCTAGTGTATTTTGAGAGAGTTATACTTGCCATTTGATTTTTTGGAGCTTGGCAAGAGTTGGAGAGAAGGAGGGTGCTATTGGGAAGTAGATCTGATCAGTTTGGAAGGGAAAAACTTCATATCTTAGTCAGAAACTTCACCAGGGGATTCACCTTGCCTCGATCTATCATTCTAGAGAGTTTTAGAGTATTTGGAGGTCTCCATCAACATGTCTGAATTATGGGGTCTCTGAAGTCTTCAAGAGGGCACAACTTAGTTTGAAGTTTCAATATTTTTAGGAGTAGGTCTTGGTATTTCAGCTTGAGACTTTAGGAGGGGGTTTACCTTGCCCTGTTCTATCATTCCACAGATTTTTGTAGCATTTGGGAGCTCCCAGCAGCAGGGATGAAATATTGGATATTCCCAGCTATCCAGGAGGGCGTAACTTCAACCAGGGGGGTTTGGAGTTGACCCTGGAGGTAAAGAAGTTAATATTGTATTGTTCTTCATCTTGTTATCCAGCCTTGGGAGGCTTGTATCTCCAGTCTTGAGCATTTTGTAGAAGCTCATATTCCAGCTAGAGGATTTATCTGTTATTCCTCCATATCTGCAGTTTATTGTATCAGGTTTCTTATATTATCTAAATAACGGTTAGATCTATGCTGTTTGATTCCATATCTAGTGTTTCTTGCTATCTCTTGTATTTATTTATGATGAATCTTCAGATCTATATTCATATGCTTGATAATTGAATAAACATACCCTAAACACAACTCCAAGAACAAACTTGCATACACAAATCCAAACAATAGTTAACAGAGATCAATTAGTGTTTCCAGTGAAAAAATTGGCTTGGGAACATTACAGTGGTATCAAAGCGTCGATCCTCCCAGCTAGTCGGAGTTAGCGCATGCAGAAGTTCAGTGGCATTTACATGGGCAGACACAAGAAACATGAAAGTGAGACAGAGGCCGAAATGGAGGGGTTAGGTGAGGGCAGTGAGAGACAGATCCTAGAAGGGTTCACTAAAGACTTGCAACAGTCCATTAACATGACACAGAGTAACCTTATACATCACCTACAAGAGAACCATGAAGCAACACGTAGGGGATAGGTAGATATGATCGAGACCCTGAGAAAGGTAAGTGAAAGCAAGGAGAGGATAACACAACTCCCGATGCAGATGAATCATGGGGGAAAGGGCCCAAAGATTTATGCCAACAGAGAGGCTAGTGGGTCTCATGGAGGGACTAGACAACAAAAGGAGCACATTCCCCATTATCACACTGAGGGACAAATTTTTGGAGGAGGTGCACCACAGGGACATACATATAGCAAGACCACTCCTAGGCCCTATCTACCTTCATTCTTGGATAATCAGACACAACTGAACTACCAGGACGAGATTGAGGACAATTTGGATCAATATGTCGGGGAATATAATTCACTGAGCACAGGGGTCCAAAGGCAAATCACACTGGATCAATATTGTGGGTTTAAATTTAGGGGTAAACCCAAACCATACCACATGAACAACTATGAATTAGAGTGCAAGGATGGTAAGATGGAGATCCCATATTTTGATGGATCTTCCAAGGTGACTGCACAAGTTTGGGTGCAGAAAATTGACACTTACCTACAACTTAACCCAATGAGAGAGATGGATGCCATCAAGTTTTGCACTATGTACTTGGAAGGCAAAGCTCATGACTGGTGGTACCATGGGTTAACTACACTAGGCCACCACCAGATCGTGGCTTACACAGAGTTTACACAGAGGCTTATTGACAGATTTGACTAGGGGGATCCAGAGCTACATTTCAGGGAACTCACGCAACTCAGGCATACAAGGTCACTAGAGGTCTATATAGAGGAGTTTCAGAGGATAACAATCATGGTGCAGGATGTGTCTCAATTGAGACTCATGATGCTCTTCACAGAGGGGTTGATGGAACCCTTAAGGGGTTGGGTAAAGGATTTCAAGCCTACCAACTTACAGGATGCTATATGGAGGACAAGAGATCTGGGCTCAACAACTAAATCTATATTTACCCTTAGACCACCTCTAAACATAGGAGGAAGAGACCAAAGACCCCCCATGAACCAAGGGGGGAGAGACCCAAGAGGGTTTGACAGAGGAAGGGGTAGAATGGATGAAAACACTAGAAGAGAATTGAGGAGGAAGCAATTGTGCTATACGTGCAAAGAACCTTGGGATCCATCCCAAAAATGTATGGGTCGAGGCAAGGCACACTACATTGAGGTAACCTCCGATAATGAGGAGGATGAATATTTTGGCCACCTACAAAACATAGAAGAAGACACCACCGAAAATACAAAAGAGGAAGATGCAAGTCACGACATTGCAACAGGAGAAGGAAACATTGGCATCCATCAGTGGGGTACCCAAATACAACACCTTCAGGATGAGAGGGGTGTTGCAGGGGCATAAATTTTTGGTTCTCATTGATGGGGGTGATTCTCACAACTTCATTGACTCAACCCTACTACAAAGAAGACACATACCCACTGTTGAATTTGAAGGATTTAAGGTGGAAGTAGCGGGAGGGCGTACTATGCCTCGTGACAGGTATATTCCATGAATGAATCTTACATCGGGAAGACATGACTTGGCACAAGACTTCTATGTGATGGAACTTCCAGACACTAATATCATCCTTTGGGTTCAGTGTCTTAGTACGTTGGGGCCAATCACCACCAATTACAATACTATGGAGATGTACTTCACCGAGGAAAATGGGAAAAAGGTGGTTCTCAGGGGCATGTCAGGAAACACACCTAGGGTGGTCACAAAAAAGCACATGGAGGCCATTTTCAGAAGAGAAGACATTGCATATGCTACTGAATGTAGAATATCAATGTGGGTGGATAAGAAGGGGGAGACTCATTACTCACCAGAGATTCAAAGGATCATTAACAAGCACAACAAAGTCTTTGGACCCATTCCACTAGGAGCACCACCGGATAGGGGGTTTGAGCATATCATAGAATTGGAAGAGGGAGTGAAACCTATCATCACCACTCCCTATATACACCCAATGAATACAAATATGAAATAGAGAAGGCTATCAAAGAACTACTAGACATGGGCCACATTGGACCGAGTTCTAGTCCTTTTGCATCTTTAGTGGTACTAGTGAAAAAGAAGGATGGGTCCATGCCCATGTGCATTGATTACAGAGCATTGAACAAGAAGACAATTAAGAACATGTATTCCATTATGAGGATTGATGAGCTATTGGATGAGCTTCATGGGGTTGTTTACTTCACCAATATTGACTTACGCTCTGGCTATCATCAGATCAAGATGAGGGAGCAGGATGTGCCCAAAACTGCTTTCAGATGTCACTACGGTCACTATGAGTTCTTAGTGATGCTATTTGGATTGACCAATGCGCCAGACACATTTCAATCTTGCATGAACCATGTATTCAACAAGCAATTACAGAACTACCTCTTAGTATTCTTTGATGACTTGTTGATCTATAACAAGACTTGGGAGGAGCATATTCAACATGTAGAACAAATTCTGGCCATCATGGAAGGTCAATATTTGTATTCCAAGGAGTCCAAATGCGAATTTGGAATGACAAAGGTCCTCTATTTTGGACACATCATTGGGGTAAAGTGGGTACAGGTACACCAAGAGAAGATACAAGCTATACTTGACTGACCCACACCTAAGACCCTCACAAAATTGAAGGGGTTTCTTGGCATTTGTTGCTACTACATGAGGTTTGTCAAAAGCTTCTCACAAATTTGTGGACCCTTAACAGATTTGACTAGGAAGGGAGCATTCAAATGGAGCCCAGAGGCACAACTTACTTTTGACAAAATGAAAAAGGTAATCAGTACGTGCCCAATATTGGCTCTACCAGATTTTACACAACCCTTCATAGTGGAGTGTGATGCCTCCGGGGAGGGAATTGGAGCAGTACTTATGTAGAAGAGGGACCCTATTGTTTATGAACCTAAAAAACTTAAGGGTCTTGAGCTTATTTATACCATCTATGAAAAAGATATGTTGGCCATTATGCATGCATTGGCTAAGTTCAGGCAATATTTGGTAGGAGCGAAATTTGTGGTGAAGATAAATCACAACAGTCTTAAGTACTTTCTGGATCAAAAGGACTTAAATGAGAGGCAACAGAAGTGGGTTAGCAAGATACAGGCTTATGATTTTGACATTGAGTTCGTCAAAGGGAAGAATAATGTAGTGTCAGATGCATTATCCAGGATGCCATCGGTTTATGCTATGACCGATATCTCAGTTGACTGGAAGGCCCACCTCTTGGTGGAATACTCAAAGAACCAATTTGCATGTCAATTAATGGATGGAAAGGTACATGATGACAACTTTAGAATAATGGATGACATAATCTACTACAAGGGCCAAATTTTCTTGGTTCCTGAGTCAGCCTTTAAGGAAAAGGTACTATAAACATGCCATGATTCACTCGTGGCAGGACATCAAGGATTTGTCAAAACATACCGACAGATAAGGGAAATATTCTCCTGGAAAGGTTTGAAGGAAGATGTGATGCACCACATCAAGGAATGCACTACTTGTTAGGTAAACAGGGATGAGCACACACTTCCAACATGATTATTACAACCACTACCCATCCCAGAGCACAAATGGGAAAGCATATCCATGGACTTCATCACAGGATTGCCCAAAGCATAGGGTAAAGATTGTATTTTTGTAGTGGTGGTCATGTTAACTAAGTTTGCACATTTTTTCTCCATTACCACAGACTTCAGTGCAACACAGGTCACATATTTTTTCTTTAGGGAGGTTTTCAGACTACATGGTTTACCCAAGACCATTGTGAGTGACAGGGACAATAGATTCATGAGCACTTTTTGGCAGGAATTATTCAGGTTGGCTGGTATGGCCTTAACCCCTAGAACTAGCTACCATACTCAAACTGATGGTCAAATAGAAATAGTCAACACGTGGGTGGAAGGATACCTCCAAAATTATGTATCAGGGAAACAAAAGGTGTGGGTTAGGTGGCTTCATTTGGGAGAATACTGCTACAACACCACTCATCATATGTCTATTGGTATGAAACCATTCATAGCCTTGTACATTTATGACCCTCTATCCAATGTAGAGATTGTCTTTGGTGACAACAAGGCTCATATGGTTCAAGATTGGATTCAACAGAGTCAGGATATACTAAGAGAACTGAAGGACCACCTACAAAGGGCACATAATCAACAAAAGGTCCAGGCAGACATGCACATAGTGGAGCGCACATTTGAGGTTGGTGATTTGGTTTACTTGAGGATCCAACCGTACATAAAAGAATCCATCAAGAGAAGTGGAGAAGAAATTCTCCAACCTTGATTCTTTGCACCCTACAGGATCACTAGGAAGGTAGGGGTTGTGGAATATGAGCTTGATCTTCCATAGGGTATCAAAATACACAATGTTTTCCATGTGTCATGCTTGAAGAGATCCATTGGCCAACACATCATTTCGATTGAGGAACTACCACCCTTAGATGAAGAAGGGAAATTGATACTAATACCAGAAGAAGTACTGGAAGTTCGAGAGAAGAAGATAAGGAGGATAAGCATCAAGGAATACTTATTCAAATGGAAGAACTTACCCATTGAGGATGCTACTTGAGAGAGTGAATAGGTATTACAAGAGATAGGTTCAAAATTGCTTGTGGGCAAGCAATTTCTAGTAGGGGAGACTGTAATGTCCCCCACCTCTTGATGAAGAGGGTTGGAGAGACTCAGTGGTCTATTCATCCCCACTAGACTATAGTCTCATGCACTATGGGGAGAAGTTAGCTAAAAAACATCAGCTAAACTCAACATTATAATATTAAGTTGATTTGGAAAAGAAAAGGTAACTCAATGAAAGAATAGAACGCGTGAGGGTAAGCTAGGAGTTAACTCTAGGGGTTAACTAACTCAACAAAGAAACAGATTGGAGTTATAAAGGAAAGGAAGGGCACACTCCTCACTCACCTTTGGATTATTATTGTATTTTTCTTTTGGGCTCTAGAGCACAACAATTTTGAGGGTTTTGAGAATACAAACCCTAGAGGACAACTCAATGGTGAAAGATCCCACCTCACTTGTTCCAAGCTTGGTATCGAGGGTGAAACACTCCACCCACACCATTCTATAGTAGATACAGGTACCATCAACCATCTAGGGCAGCAATAGGACGTAACCTTGGGGGTTTTCAACAAAGGGGGCACACTATTGAAAGAAGGAAGATTTGATCCTGGAGTTTGAGAAGGTTTTGGACTTTTGGACACTTGGGTTTTCTTTGCAGGGCGTTGGCCATCATCCCTAGTGTATTTTGAGAGAGTTATACTTGCCATTTGATTTTCTAGAGCTTGGCAAGAGTTGGAGAGAAGGAGGGCGCTATTGGGATGTAGATCTGATCAGTTTGGAAGGGAAAAACTTCATATCTCAGTCAGAAACTTCACTAGGGGATTCACCTTGCTCCGATCTATCATTCTAGATATTTTCAAAGTATTTGGAGGTCTCCATCAACAAGGCTGAATTATGGGGTCTGCAGTCTTCAGGAGGGCACAAGCTAGTTTGAAGTTTCAGTCTTTTGAGGAGAAGGTCTTGGTATTTCAGCTTGAGAGTTCAGGAGGTGGTTTACCTTGCCCTGATCTATCATTCCACAGAGTTTTGTATCATTTGGGAGCTCCCAGAATCAGGGCCGAAACATTGAATCTTCCAAGCTATCTAGGAGGGTGTAACTTCAGGCAGGGGGTTTGGACTTGACCCTGTAGGGAAATAAGTTAATCTTGTATTGTTCTTCATCTTGTTATCCAGCCATGGGAGGCTTGTAGATTTAGTCTTGAGAATTTTGTAGCATCTCATATTCCAACTAGAGGATTTATCTGTTATTCCTCCATATCTGTAGTTTATTGTATCATGTTTCTTATATTATCTAAATAAAGGTCAGATATGTGATGTTTGATTCCATATCTAGTGTTTCTTGCTATCTCTTGTATTTATTTATGATGCATCTTCATATATATATTCTTATGTGTGATAACTGAATAAACAAACCCTAAGCACAACTCCAAGAACAAACCTGCATACACACATCCAAACAAAAGTTAATAGAGATCAGTTAGTGTTTCCAGCGAAAAAATTGGCTTGGGAACATTACATATTCACACAATAATACTTTTAACCACAATATATTATCTTCAAATTTATCAGTAGTGTTCAAAATTTTATCATTAGCATTGGATATATCATCAGCAACATAAATCAACAGTGCATAATAAACAATCACATAGACACAACACACTAGAATTTACGTGGAAACCCAAATGGGAGAAAACCACATAATGCTTTCTTATATATCAAATATTAGATTCATTGGAAGCACCAACTTCCCAAATCTCCAACTGCATCTGGAAGGAGGCTCCAACTCCCTATTTACAGGCTCCAACCTGAAGGAAGCTACAACTCCCTGAATTCTCTAGATCCAACCATAAGGAGGCTACAACCCCTTGATTTTCAGGCTCCAAACTGAAGGAAGCTCCAACTCCCTGATTCTTCGACACCAACCAGAAGGAGTCTACAACCCCCTTTTCTTGCCCCGTCCTACCACCTTGAAATATAAATGTAGAACAATCTGTCACTACCACAACCATGATTCATTGATGAGTAACATGAAAATCACATATCAATAGTTTTATAGTTATGCATGATCTTGTGTTGAAAACTAACCTATATCTAGATAAGTGTGATTCTAAAGTGGCAGATGTCATGGAGATCAAATGAGAAATGGTATGCTAGGAAGCATTATTATGTTATTTATTCATTGGTTGCCCCAAACTGTATATTCTATGTCAAATCTCTCAGAACAACAAAAACATAGCAGTATGGTCAATGAGAGGGTGTTGAACCTAGTTCTATTAGGAGGGGCGAAGGTATTACCCACCGTTTATCCTCCAAAGCTTGGAGTCATGGGATATTTTTGTTAAACCACTCTCCCATAGATGCGTGATAGTGATTATCAGTTAGTTGCCAGGGAAGCTTGGTCAAGGTATTTGACACTTCCACTTATGGGTTTTACCGAGATACATGTAAATATAGTTGATGCTCCAACATAGTACAGTAGAGGAAATGATAGGATGTGGAAGATGGAAGTAGGTTAGGGAGGAAGGGTATTTCAATGTAGTTGAGAGTGTTTTATTGAATTAAAAATGTAGACTTAGTGCCTTTGTTATGTCCTTTTGTGTATTAAAAGCTTGCCTCATTCAATTATAATGATCTTGGGGTGATGTTCAATTTGTATTAAATTGTTTTAAATGATAAATTGTTGTTATTATGTTAGTATAGGTTATTTTTTGATTCATTACATGATTTTTTGAGCATACATGAATTATGCATTAGATGTGATGGTTGTTATCGTTAGTACAACATGAGCTATGTATGTGCCAACTACACATACATACCTTGCACATGCACACTAGTGTTATTACGATGTATACTAGTTAATACAATAAAATATTTATGGTGAGTGTGTTATATTTGAAGTATAATTAAAATGAAAAGATTTTTAATGTTGTTAAATTATTTGATTTATTTTAAGATTTATTATATTTTTTTGGTAATAATAAAATCTTATTTATTTGGATTAAATTTCAATTATATATTGTTAAGAACCAAATATCAATATAGCATAGAAAAACCTCAGAATAAGTACTCAACGCCTTGAAAAAGAGATAATTTTAGATAATAAGCCTCTTCAAGGGGGAAACCTCCTTTTACCCCACATAAATGTTCAAGTACCTGGTGATTCCAAATGAAAATGTCTCCTTGGTATATATAGGAGACTAGGAGGTATAATTACAACTAATGGAATAAAGTAGACATAAATAAAATAACATTACTAATGCAATATGCCCCAATTAAGGGGTAATGAGCCAATATTAGAGCTTAACATGCCTCTCTCCTTGAGACAAGTGTTGTCCGCAATGCTTGAGTAACTCTGGATGCTTCTATATAAAAGACTAATCTTCCCAAGTGGAATCTTCAGTCAGTAGTTTCCTCCATTTAATGAGATACTTTGAAATGGATCTATTCCTTAGCTGACAAATTCTTGTGTCAGTGATGGCTTTAGGCTCCAATATGATTTTTCCTTCCTCGTCAAGTTCTGGCAATATAGTTTGAACTGGGATCTTGTCGCCTATAACCTTCTTTAAGCATGAAACATGGAAAACTGGGTGTACTCGTGAAG
>SNQJ01S0076526.1:38245-74975 GCA_010110895.2 Picea sitchensis
GGAAGTCTGGTAATTTCAACAACTTTTTGAAAAATCCTGGTGCCAAAGAAATAGGGGAACCATTTTGTAATGGAATTGTCCTCCAATTCTGAACAAACTTGTCTACACACCAAGTAAATATCTCTTTGCAGTCAAAACATTCAGGCACACATGCAATAAGAGCTATTCCTGATATCCATATTTTGTTGTTGTCTATGTTTGACAAAGTTGCATAATACTAATAACACCTCGACCAATGATAGTTGTGATCTTCTCAGGTGAAGAAATTCAAAGTCTCTCTACATAATTGATTCTTTCTATAGACCATATTGTTGTCATGTTTTATAGGTAGTGTATTCTTGTCATTGATGGCAAGTACAACAACAACGATGGCATGTATACAAAAAAGAACAACAACAATGATAGTCTGCTAACAGGCAGAGTGTGCTTGTCATTGATGGAAATATCAGAGTGTGCATCGATGGAAAAACAGGAACAACGTAAGCTAAGGAGGATTAGCGCAGAGTTGCACGCAGTGCGTAGGTGTGCACCAGGGATGAGGTTAACTCATTTCCAAAGCTCAAGAGAGATAGCGTACTCAGGATATCAGGTGGATCAAAAGTTGAGGCCTTTGACACTTAGAAATTCTTCTAAGTAAGGAGGATGCGTAAGCTCAAGCGGAGAAGTGACATTGATCGTTGGATCCCATTCATAATTCCCGATGACTATTAGATCTAAATCCAGACAAGAGGAGCACAAAGATGGAGGACATATCTCTGGCGTTAGATCTGAGCGCAGGGTCCGACCACCATTGGATCCATGCGAACCTGCACATTCTTTAAAGTGCTAGGAGAAGCGGGCTTACAAAATCCCAAAAGAAGGAGGACCGTCCATCTTCGGGAAGGACATGTGGACACAGATCAACATTTCGTTGACTGGAAAGTCAAAGGTATGAAATGATCCAACCTTTCACCTCTTGAACTCGCGATATGCGAAATTGGGAAATAATCTCAACCGTTAGATCGAGGCCAAATATGGACCGTTGATCAGGCACAATGAAGGCTCGTGGAGTTGCAAAGTCTTGATAAAATATTGACTGTTGATCCAAGAGGGATGCGTGGCAGAAGATCAGAGCATGTCAAAGACTCCATTTCGGAGTTTCGCGAATCGCGACTTGGAGAGGCAAGAAACAGTACCAAAGGAATGCCGAAATCGTGATATGCGAAATCAAGAAATGATCTGAGCCATCAAATCAAGGTTTGATCTGGACCGTTGATCCCACTCCATTTCGGAGTTTCGCAAATCGCGACTTGGAGAGGCAAGAAACAGTACCATAGGAATGTCGAAATCACGATATGCGAAATCGTGAAATGATATGAGCCGTCAGATCAAGGTTTGATCTGGACCGTTGATCCCTCTCCATTTTGGAGTTTCACTGATCGGGAGTTGGAAGCATCAAGAACATTCACCACAGGAATGTCGAAATTGCAAAATGATCTGAGCCGTTGGTTCGAAGAGATCATAAACCATTGATCCGACTACCTTTTCGATGTATTGGAGACTGGGATTTTGGTTACCGGGAGATGGAGAAGTCAAAGACTCTCAACATCAGGAGTCCCAAAATGCCAAAATGCGAAATCGCGAAAATCACTTTATGGACAAGTGCTTGGTCATGGCCACGGTCATATAGAGGAAGGAGCTAGTGCATAAAATCTCCGTTTTCAGAGTTTCGGAGATCGCGACATGAAGTGTCGAGACACTTGGCCACATGAATTCCGAAATGCCGAAATGTGAAATAAAGACAAGATTAATGAAAATCATCCAACGATGCAGATGAAACTGAAGGAGATCGGAGGGATACTATTGCACGTCGCAGTGTAACTGCCAGAAACTAGTGATGAATTCTACCAGAGGACTCGAAGACACTTCGAGGTGATTGACAGAGGAGGTGAAGAGTCTCAAGGGATCTGCCAGTAGAACAAAGACTGTTGGCGGAGGCGATTGATAGTTGGATGAGCGTTGGAGCCTGTAACTGTAACAGAAAGGGTGAGCTCTACTGTAAAAGAGAAGACAAAGAGTTTCGACTCTGAGAGAGGCTGAGGAATCTCAACATAACACCCAGTGATGCTGAACGCATGTGAAAAACCACCAAAGAATATGAAGAGTCATGATGATGATGAGGTAGAGCACTCGATATGTGGAGCAGATTGGCACGGTGTGAGCATGCAGAGCAATGGTGAGTATTCCATGCACAAGGGGCACAACGACTATAAGAATGCATAACAAAGAATAGAGAAGGGTTGTTGCTGTTGTTGTTGATGGTGCTGGTGTGGTGGCTTTTTCTGTTGAGAGTGAATCAAGCATGAGGAAGGATCAGAGTGCAGCAGCTGAAATGCACAGAAGAAAAATTGTGCATTGAGTGAACATGGCATACAGAGCATAAAGAGCAGAAGAACAGGAAGTAGACAGAGCAAGGAAATGCAGCAGAATAGTGATAACTTCGGTAAGCCATTGTTGAATATAATATCACTGTAATAAGGTTCAGTAGCAAATATTTTTATAATTAAGGGTGGAAGGGAGGTGCTAGGGAGGACTGTGTGTTCTCAGAGTTTCAAGTGGGTGCTTGAACACAGAGAGGTGTAGCTTCCATTTGGTTGCAGCCAGAGAAACCAGGGTGGCAGGGTGGTGCAAGGGAGAACTGTTTTTCTCTGTTTTATAGGTTGGTGCCTGTATGATTGGAAGTTGGTGCTTCCATCCAGTTGGTGCTGGAAAACTTGGGGAGTTGGTGCTTCCCTCTAGTTGGTGCTAGCGAAACCAGGGAGTTGGTGCTTCCTTCTAGTTGATGCTAGAGAAACCAGGGAGTTGGTGCTTCCTTCTAGTTGGTGCTAGAGAAACCAGGGAGTTGGTGCTTCCTTCTAGTTGGTGTTAGAGAATCCAGGGAGTTGGTTCTTCCTTCTAGTGGGTGCTAGAGAAAAATAGAGATTTGGTGCTCTTAGCAAGTTGCAACTTGCAAAACAGAGGTTGTAGCCTCACAATGAGTTGGTGCTCATATGTATGATAATGTAAAGAATGTAAATAATACTTATCATATAAAGAAGAAGAGGTTTTTACCCTGTATGGGTTTCCTCGGGAAAATATCTATCTCTGTGTTTCTCATATATGTGATTGATGCTGAATGTGCCATTTCTTATTTCCCTACATTACTGTGATCATCATTGAGTTCCTTGTAAAGAATTTAAAAGAAGCACAATTGTTTAAGCACAGTGACAACTGATTCACCCCCCCTCTCAGTTGTTCAACAATTTGTATCAGAGCTGGCCCCTTCTATCTAAGGGTAGATCCTAGAGCTTAAACATGTCAAGCCATGAAGGAAATTTGACCAATAAGGCCCCTCTGTTCAACAGAACAAACTTTGCCTTCTGGAAAGTTAGAATGAGAACCTACATAATGGCTTTAGGTGCAGATGTCTAGTATGTGGTAGATACTGGTTATGTAAAGCCAATTGTGCTAGCTAATAAGGATGACAAGCTAGAATTTAGTTTCAATGCTAAGGCTATGAATGCTATCCTAAGTGGGCTTGCAGAAGCAGAATTCATAAAAGTTATGCACCTAGGAACTGCCAAAGAAATGTGGGACAAACTCATCAGCAGTTATGAAGGTAATGAGAAGGTAAAGGACGCCAAGCTTCAAACCTATAGAATACAGTTTGAATAGCTGAAGATGAAGGAAGATGAAACAGTTGGAAAGTACTTTCTGAGAGTAGAAGAAATGGTAAATGCAGTGAAAGCACTTGGTGAAAAAATTGAGGAACCTTCTTTAGTTCAGAAAATCTTGAGATCTCTGCCAGATAGATTTAACCCAAAGGTCTCAGCTATAGAAGAACTTAATGATATAAAGACTTTGGCTTTTGATCAACTTCTAGGAACGTTGACTGCATATGAAATGAGGATAGTTATAGATAAATCCACCTCTAGAGAAGGATCATTTAAAGAAGATACAAATGAAGATTTTGAGCCTGATGAAATTGAAGCAAAATTCATGAGAAGGCTAAAGAAAGGATCAGGAAAGTACCAAGATAAGCTGCCCTTCAAATTTTTCAACTGTGGTAATATAGGTCATTTTGCAAATAAATGTCCACATAAGAAACATGATCAGAACTCTAAAGGTGAAGAGAAGCACAAATCCAGAAGATTTGATAAAAATAAAAGTTTATGTGTAAATGATGATGACTCCTCAGAAGACACCGATAGTGACTCTTCCTGTGACGATAAGGTAAATGAATTCATGTTGATGGCCAAATAGGATTATGATAATGAAAGCATAGGCAGTGATAAGAATGATGAAGAAACTGTGGTTGATATGGAAGGAGAACTGATCATTGCACTGGAAGAGATTGACAGACTTAGAATTAAGAACAAAAAGCAAAAACAATTGCTGATACAGTTCGAGAAAGACAGTAAACATCATGATGAAGACTTTTCCTTGTTAAAAGTGGAATTAGAAGAGACAAAGAAAATCAAGGACATTCTGAAACAACAGTTATCAGAAAAGAAAGCAAGATGTAAATCTTTGGAAGAAGAAGTAGTGAAAACTAGGAAAGAGTTGGAGAAGTTTCAAGCCTTGTACCATCAAAATATGCCAAGTATCAAAGCCTCAGAAGAATTAACTTTCATTCTAAATCAGAAAAGGAATCCAAAGTTGAAAGTTGGCTTGGGCTCTGAAGAATGATCAAGTAGTGGTCAGTTGAGAAACAAAGAACCCATCAAGTTTGTCAAATCTACAACCAATGACAATAACAAACCTGCAGAAACAAAGGAAGACAATCAGCCGTCCAGAAGGAGTAAAGAAAAAGGTCCATAACTGAATCTATAGAACAAGGAAATAATACACTCCCTGCTCAAGGAAATCATCAGCATGGAAGAAATCGATTTGCTCAAAGAAGACAACCATTTTCCAGGTACAAAGAATTTTTCTATGGATATTGTTTCTACTGTTCTAACTTTGCTCACAAAGCTGTAAATTATTCCTTAAGACTTAGACAAAGCAATTAATATTTCCAAGGAATAAATATCTTCCATAACAAAGAATGATACAACCAAGTAACAAACCATCACAGATTGCAAATTTCCAAATTAAGTCTAGAGACATGCAACTGAGGAGGTCAAGGAATAATAAACAATCAATGAGTAGACAATGCTGCAACAACACTTTGACCTATTGAACAATGAGATTGATTGCTATAACTGTCACAAATTTGGTCACAAAGTGGAAAAATTCCATCTGAAGAATTACAAAGCAGACCCAAGGATAAAGTTCTTAGATAGAAAGGCCAGCACATGGAAAAGGAAAGATAGTGAAAAATGTGGTCAAGCACTTTCAACTCAAAAACAAAAGGCCTCTGGGAATATAGATAGTGGATTTTCAACTCAAAACAAAAGGACCCCTGGTATATAGATAGTGATGTTCCAAGCACATGAATGAGACAAGGATAAGCTATCATTCATAAGTAAAGGAAAAATAGGAAATGTGATCCTGGAAAATTATGAACTGTGTAAAATCAAGGATAGAGGAATGATGAGTTTGAGTACGACAGTGAGATGCCCAAGACGCTCTTCAAGGCTAGATGATCTCGAAACATAATTTTTTCAGTGCAAGTTAAATGTGTGACATAGGCTGTGAAGAGGTGTTCACGCCCAAAGAATGTAAGGTAAATATAAACTCATGACAAGTGGTGAATAAAGGCATAAGGACAATTAATTATGTTGAAATTGAACCCTCCCCCGCAAGTAAAGAAGAAGATTCGTGAGAAAATTAAAAGCATGTTCAGCTAGCATTTACCCCATGGATGAAGTAGGAGAAGAACTATGTCATAAGATGGAAGCAGAAGTCTGAAGGTTGAGAAGGAAACAACTGTGCTACCAAAGCAAGTTCTTAAATAGCTCCATGACCCTGGATAAGATCTTGGATAGTCAGAGATCACCAAATGACAAATCCGGTATTGGATACAACAAGGAAGAAATCAATACTCCTAAGAAACCTGATACAGGTCCTTTGTCTGTGAAAAATAAAAGCAAGTATGAGAGTGGTTGTAGCATTTTTTTTCTTGTGATTGAATATAGTCATAAAAGCCTTGGATTGTATGCATCATGGAAGAAAAATTAAATTGCAGTAATAGAAATCGATGAGAATCAATGGGGAGATCCAAGGGTTGTTTGAAATGTACGAGCTACAATTACGCAGTGTTTCAGTAGGACAACAACATCTTCAAAAACAACATTTTGTTTTACAAAATGAGATACATGACATCCTATAGATATACCAAGAGGAAAGACCTTGTCAAGGAAAGATAACCTTTTAGGAACAAAAGGGGAAAACAGTCAGAAGCAGAGAGAGAACAATGATAGGGGGACCCATCTAGTTATGAGAAGAAAAGGTTGATGAAGGAGTCCTAGTAAGAGATGTGAGAAATTTTGAGTATTCTACAGAGGATACAGTGGAAGCTGAAGATGAACAGGTCCAAGAATAAAAAAGAGAAGACTCCGGTTTAGATACAAATATTCTGCAGGCCTCAAGTAAGAGAGTCCATCTCGTTAGGGGGAGCTTGTGTTGGTTGAATATTTGACACCTCCTAAACATACTGCAACAACTCAGGGGGAGCGTGTTGTCTTTGACATTGATTTCAAAGGGGGAGAAAAGAGTCTGGGTGCCTTTGTTGCCGTCAATGCCAAAGGGGGAGATTGTTGGCATGTTTTACAGGAAGTGTATTCTTGTCATTGATGGCAAGTACAACAACAACGATGGCATGTATACAGGAAAGAACAACAACAATGATAGTCTGCTAACATGCAGAGTGTGCTTGTCATTGATGGAAAGATCAGAGTGTGCATCGATGAAAAAACAAGAACAACGTAAGCTAAGGAGGATTAGCGCAGAGTCGCACATAGTGCGTAGGTGTGCACCAGGGATGAGGTTAACTCATTTCCAAAGCTCAAGAGAGATAGCATACTCAGGATCTCAGGCGGATCAAAGGTCGAGGCCTTTGACACTTAGAAATTATTCTAAGTAAGGAGGACACATAAGCTCGGGCGGAGAAGCGACATTGATCGTTGGATCCCATTCAGAATTCCCGATGACCGTCAGATCTATATCCAGATAGGAGGAGCGCAAAGATGGAGGACAAATATCTAGCGTTAGATCTGAGCATAGGGTTCGACCACTGTTGGATCCAGGAGAACCTGCATGTTCTTTAAAGTGCTAGGAGAAGCGGGCTTACAAAATCTTGAAAGCAAGAGGACTGTTCATCTTCGGGAAGGACACGTGGACACAGTTCAACATTTCACTGATTGGAAAGTCAAAGGTATGAAATGCTCCAGCCTTTCACCTCTCGAACTCGCGATATGCGAAATCACGAAATAATCTCAACCATTAGATCGAGGCCAAATATGGACCGTTGATCAGGCACAACGAAGGCTCGTAGAGTTGCGAAGTCTTGATAAAATATTGACTGTTGATCCAAGAGGGACGAATGGCAGAAGATCAGAGCATGTCAAAGACTCCATTTTGGAGTTTCGTGAATCGTGACTTGGAGAGGCAAGAAACAGTACCACAGGAATGCAGAAATCATGATATGTGAAATCGCAAAATGATCTGAGCCGTCAGATCAAGGTTTGATCTAGATCATTGATCTCACTCCATTTCGGAGTTTCACGAATCGCGTCTTGGAGAGGCAAGAAACAGTACCACAGGAATGCCGAAATCGCGATATGCGAAATCGCGAAATGATCTGAGCCGTCAGATCAAGGTTTGATCTGGACCATTGATCCCACTCCATTTAAGAGTTTCACGGATCGAGAGTTGGAAGCATAAAGAACATTCAACACAGGAATGCCGAAATCGTGAAATGATATGAGCCGTTGGTTTGAAGAGATCGTGGACCATTGATCTGAATCCCTTTTCGATGTATTGGAGACTGGGATTTCGGTTACTGGGAGATGGAGAAGTGAGAGACTCTCAACATCAGGAGTCCCGAAATGACAAAATGTAAAATCACAAAAAGCACTTTATGGACAAGCGCTTGGTCATGGCCACGGTCATATAGAGGAAGGAGCTAGCGCAGAAAATATCTGTTTTCAGAGTTTCGGAGATCGCGACATGAAGTGTCGAGACACTTGGCCACAGGAATGCCAAAATGCCGAAATGCGAAATAAAGACAAGATTAATGAAAATCATCCAACGGTGCAGATGAATTTGAAGGAGATCGGAGGGATGCTGTTGCACGTCGCAGTGTAACTGCCAGAAGCCAGTGATGAGTTCTACCAGAGGACTCGAAGACACTTCGAGGTGATTGACAGAGGAGGTGAAGAGTCTCAAGGGATCTTCCAGTAGAACAAAGACTGTTAGCGGAGGCGATTGACAACTGGATGAGCGTTGGAGCCTGTAATTGTAACAGAGAGGGTGATCTATACTGTAAAAGAAAAGACAAAGAGTCTCGACTCTGAGAGAGGCTGAGGAATCTCAACATAACACCCAGTGATGCTGAACGCATGGGAAAAACCACCAAAGAAGCTGAAGAGTCGCGATGATGATGAGGCAGAGCATTCGATATGTGGAGAAGATTGGCGTGGTGTGAGCATGCAGAGAAATGGCGAGTATTCCATGCACAAGGGGCACAAAGACTATACTAATGCATAACAAAGAAGATAGAAGGGTTGTTGCTGTTGCTATTGATGGTGCTGGTGTGGTGGCTGTTGCTGTTGAGAGTGAATCAAGCATGAGGAAGGATCAGAGTGCAGCAGCTGAAATGCACAGAAGAAAAATTGTGCATTGAGTGAACATGGCGTATAGAGCATAAAGAGCAGAAGAACAGGAAGTAGACAGAGCAAGGAAATGCAACAGAACAATGATAAGTCTGATAAGCCATTGTTGAATATAATATCACTGTAATAAGGTTCAGTAGCAAAGATTTTTATAATTAAGGGTGGAAGGGAGGTGCTAGGGAGGACTGTGTGTTCTCAGAGTTTCAAGTGGGTGCTTGAACACAGGGAGGTGTAGCTTCCATTTGGTTGTAGCCAAAGAAACCAGGGTGGTAGGGTGGTGCAAGGGAGAACTGTTGTTCTCTATTTTACAGGTTGGTGCATGTATGATTGGAAGTTGGTGCTTCCATCCAATTGGTGCTTGAACACTTGGGGAGTTGGTGCTTCCCTCTAGTTGGTACTAGAGAAACCAAGGAGTTGGTGCTTCCTTCTAGTTGGTGCTAGAGAAACCAGGGAGTTGGTGCTTCCTTCTAGTTGGTGCTAGAGAAACCAGGGAGTTGGTGCTTCCTTCTAGTTGGTGCTAGAGAATATAGGGAGTTGGTGCTTCCTTCTAGTGGGTGCTAGAGAAAAACAAAGAGTTGGTGCTCTCAGCAAGTTGTAGCTTGCAAAACAGAGGTTGTAGCCTCACAATGAGTTGGTGCTCATATGTATGATAATGTAAAGAATGTAAATAATACTTATCATATAAAGAAGAAGAGATTTTTACCCTGTATGGGTTTCCTCGGGAAAATATATGTCTCTGTGTTTCTCATATATGTGACTGATGCTGAATGTGCCATTGCTTATTTCCCTACATTACTGTGATCATCATTGAGTGCCTTGCAAAGAATTTAAAAGAAGCATAATTGTTTAAGCACAGTGACAACTGATTCACCCCCCCTCTCAGTTGTTCAACACATCTTTACCATGTTGGATAAATTCTCTGTACACTATTTAGAATAACAATAAGATCTTACTTGATAATACCAATTAAGTTATCTTTTCAATGCAATAATTAATATGAAATAAACATGATTTCCTCTAGAAAAATTGCATTAACAACGACCTTTTTGAAATTCAATTAGCAATTGATTCCATAGGATTAGCATTAAATAAATATTGAGAAGTGTGAAAGAGTAGGGACATGTCATGGAAGGGAGTCAGGAATTGAAGAAATATTTATATGAGTCCACAAGTCTGACAACCCACCATGATTCATAAAATGGCTAAGTGTTGGAAAACGTCGGTGGGACTAACAAGGATGGGTTGCAAAGAAAATGAGTCCGCGAGTCTGCAATAAAAAAGACAAAAGAAACTAAGTGCTAGCAATGAACTTGGGAAAGAATAAGAGAATGAACCCATGAGTCCGCCATCCATGAACCCTCCAAGATATGGAAAAGATACTAAGTATGGTACAATATGTATATCACAAAGAAGAAAGGTGTATATTGCATAACACATAACATATAAGAACACAACAAACTAAGAAATTTTCTAAGTATAGGAAAAGTGAAAGAAACAAACCTATAGGGGTCAACAATTGGCTCCAAATGTGGGATGGTAACCCCTTGCGGGTTACCAATAATATATAATTTGAAGGCCAGATGCCTTCTCCTTTGGGAAATGGAGTCAAAAGGATGAGAATATACATAATAAGAAATATGATTATGTACAACCAGGAAGAATTTTGATCAAGTGAAGACATTTTTAAGATGTTTCCCATTGAATGGAAACATTAATGTTGTTCCTTTAATATCTTTGAGCATATAATAATTATTCCCCAAGACGTTTTCATGTTGGAAAGTGGTTTAGATTGATAGAAAGTTGGTTTGGATAGTTGGTTGTCATTGATGTCAACCCTTGGAGAGTGATATTGTAGCTTGATCTCAACCCTTGGAGAGTGATATTGTAGATTGATGTCAACCCTTAGAGTTTGATGTCAACCCCTAGAGATTGATGTCAACCCTTGAGTATGTCCAGTAACACATTCTGGTAGCCCCAGAGGTGTGGTTAAGTAACCCGAGTTTTTTTGAGGAATAATTTAATGAAGATCAATGAATTTGCAGGTGAGACTATTCTAGATGGATGGTACATGTCGTTCCATTTCCGGTGACATGTCGTACGTCATGTGGTTCCTCATAGTTGAGGAGATATGGATTAGTGAAATTGGAGAACCCTCATGAGTTATCTAGAAGCCCTTAGAAGGTCAAAGAAGTCAGTTATTCTAGAAGATCCTAGAATAAGTTTACTAGTCAAATTGGTTGTAACTAGGAGTTAATCATGGGTAAAGTTGTTGCAATAAGAAAATAATTAAAAATAAATTAGTTGCAACAAGAAGTGGTGAGTTTACTAATTATGGATAAAGTGATTGCAAGTGGTAAAGTTGTTGAAAGTGGGTTATCCCTAAAAGAGGGAAGTTGGGAAAAACAATTAGAAGATAACCCCTAAAGGAAGCCACTTGGAGAGTATAAATAAGAGAGAAAGGGACTCCCATTATCACCTATTGAACATATTGAATATATATCTTGTGAAAGGTTTATTGTAGGTAATCCTTGATATATCTGAAGTTGCACAAGTTTGAGAAAGAGAAAGTTTCGATAGCTGTAGAAATTCTGCAGTTTTGTATCCGTGGGTGTTTCTGTAGCCATAGGTTTCGGTAGCTACAAAATGTGGTCGTTTCAGTAGCTGAGGGTGGTTTCATAGCCAAAGGTTTTGGTAGCTACAAAAAATGGTAGTTTTGATAACCACGGATGATTTGGAAGCTACAGAAAAGTTGACAGAGGTCAAGTACAACAGATCTATCTACATGATCAAAAGTTATGTTATATGCTTATGTGTAGTTGGATGTTGGTTCTTGTGTGAGACATGGTTATGGGAGATTGATGATTTGTCCTAGAGGGAATATTGGATGTATGGTACATACTGTATGAGACAGATTTACAGAAGTATAGTTATGGTATATTTATTGTTTATCATTAACACACTTTGTTGGGTTAGTTGTTGAGGCATATCTTGTATTTCTTGGTACATGTTTGAGGGTTTTTGGTTGAGGTGTGTTGCTGAAGTTATTGGTACATATTGAGGTTGCATAATAGTGAATATTTGATGTATTGTTGATATAAAGGTTTATGGTATTTGGATCATGGATAATATGATGTATTTTTAGAGGAATTTTGTCGGTTATATTGGTATATGTCTTTGGTATATGGTTGAGATACATGTTGGGACATATAGTTGATGAGTTGGCACATAGATGAGGTGTATGTTTGTACATATTGATGAGTCATAGTTTGATCTATTGTTGATACATGATTGGTACATTCTTGGAAAATGGTTAGAGGCACTTTCTAGTAGTATTGTTGGCACATGGTTTATGGATGATGTGGCATATATGACTTGGTATGCTTTTAGAAGAACATATTGATTATGGTACATATTGTTGATGTTTGTGAGTAGTATTGGTTGATTCACATCTTGGTGATATTGTGCATATGGTTGAGAGTTGTCTTTGTGATTGATTTTGGTGAGTAGATCTGATTTGGTTGATGATATTGATGAGACATGTTGTTGTGACAGGTTGTTATGACATGTTATTTGTACATGTTTGGTGCATAGTTGATGCACTTGTTGATGGTACAGGTTGAGGTATAGGGTTGGTGCATGGTTGATGCACTGGTTGATTGGTACAAGTTGTCAGTGACTGAGTGACAGTGGAAGTGGTTGATTAAGTGATAGTGACATGTTGTATACATTTGAAATTTATATTTCATGGCGGTTGGACTGGGAAAGGAAAGGGGGTTGTATCTTCCTTTCGGTTGGTGCCGAAGAATCAAGGTGTTGGAGCTTGAGAACTAGGTGCTTGTATCCACCTTTCGGTTGTAGCTGGAGAACCCAAGGGGTTATAGCCTCCTTCTGGTTGGAGCCAAATAATTTAGGGAGTTGTATATTCCTTCAAGTTGGAGCCTGAGAAACTAGGGGGTTGGATCCTCCTTCCAAATAGATCTAGAGAATTGGAAGTTGGTGCTTCCTTGACTGTAATTCTTTGACATATAAGAAAATCATTTCATGTTTTTCTCCCCCATTAGGTTTCCACGTAAATATTGGTGTACTGTATATTGTGTGGATGTGTTTATTATTGTTTATTATGCATTGATGGATGTTAATGTGATCCATAGGGATGTATATTGCCTCCCACCTATTCTAAATGGCTCATTTTGGCAGTTTTCCAGTTTGGCATTTTTTTCCCTAGTTTTCTGGTCCCTAACTTGTAGGGCCGTTTTGAGGCCCTAAACAATGTTTTTTAGGGCTCACCAAAGTTATAATTACCTTTGATAGATAGCAAAAAAATGTGTATTCCTCGGATATACCTTTACAATGGGCTATCGTGCGCTTAAAACGAATCTGGTATGCAAAAGTTACGACCCCGGGAAGTTGATGTACTAACTTACCCAAACGGGGCCCACATGACTTTTGGTGCTTCATCTCCTAGGGTTAGGTTTTTTGGATGTCTAGGGTTTTTGACATTCCTGTTTATTGTAAAAATGCCTTCAAAGCCTCATTGTGATCATCTTCTTGTGAATGAGTGAAACTGTCACATCTCTTCTCAGAGATAAGCCACCACCATTCTAGCAAGCTTGTTTCCGCTGCATTTTACAGTTTCAACTTATTTCCTTATTGAATAGAAACCGGTTTTACTGTATATCTGTTATTCTGTGTTAAGCTTATTTTGATAATAATCTGTATTCATTTCGTTCTGTAAATATATTCTGGATCATTCGTATCAGAGCGGTTTTCTCCTTGTCGTTCTTAATGTATGTCCCCAACAAGGCCAGGGTACAAAGAATTGGGTCTCGAGCTTGTTTGTCTTGAGGAAAAAATATATCGCACTCCCAAATGACCTCTCATGGAAGAAGAAAAGAAAGATGGTGGGACAGGATATCCCTTCAAAATGTTGCTCGAGGAATCCCTGACGCAAAAGAGGAACGAGATGATGGATAGTTTTGCACAAATCCTCCAGTGACTACCAATAGGCGACACATCTTCATCAAATGGAGGGGCCACCCCCTTCAAGGTACAAATCAAATTCAATATTCATAAATTTGAAGGTTAGATAGACGAAGATATGGTATAAAAATGGTTGAATTTACTAGAAGGGTATTTCTCTGTCCATAAGTTCTCGAAAAGAGAAAAGATTACTTTTACGCTCCTCAAAACTATCCCCCACGTCAAATACTGGTGGGAAACTTTCTGTGAGAAAAATGAAACAGAGGAACCCTCATTATTTACATTCACAGTCACCTGGGAGTCTTGAGGGATGCTATTAAGGAACAATACTACCATGTTGGAAGTTATTACGACCTGTACACAAAATGGACCACAGTGCAGCAGGAAAGAGACTAGTACATTTGGGTCAAATTCTGATGGCGTGTTCGACACAATTGACACTTTATATTGTCGGGAGAACGACAAAAAAAAGACCCCCTCAAATGTAATTTCACATAATGTCGCTTTTTCGATTCCATAACTATCGTCTCTATTGCGACGTTTCATGCGGACATGTGTCATCTCTGATTTGACTGTCCAAACCCCATATAGCCATCACTACAACGACGTCATAGACATTGGAATTTCGACATCCCATTTCATCGGTCTCCACTACGTGTGTGCTGTGGGAGAGACATTACCATACGTCGTAATACCAACGTATGATAATGTCGCTCGACCGACGATCAATTTTTCATATCCCATGTGTTTTCTATGGGAGCAACGTTACCATACGTCGTAAGAACAATGTATGGTAACGTCTCTCCACCGACGGTCAGTTATTCATCTCCGACGTGTTTGCTATGGGACCGACATTACCAGACGTCACAATACCAACGTATGGTAACATTGCTCCACTAATGGTCAGTTATTCATATCTGATGTGTTTTCTATGGGATCGACGTTACCAGACATCGCAATATCGACGTCATGTAGGTATATAAAAATAAAAATAAATTTCAATTGTAGAGGGATGAGGATAAGGAGAGGGATGAGTGGAAGAAGGTAGAGAGAGATGTTAGATATCATGGAAAGAGTTCCGTTACCCAATATATGACTTATGACTTGAGGCATGCATGTGGAGATCAACAACAATGAATAAAAAAGAGAGGCAACAACATCTACATCATCAATTTTATTTGCACAAGGGTGTACAAAATCTTAAGCTGGAGTGTGATGACGCGACTCTTAATTGTTTTATTGTGAGGTCCAGTTTTTAGATATCATGACCACCATTTTAATCCATGAAACCTCTCTTGGCCATGATTAATATAATTATATTAGTATTTGTGAAATTGGTTGTTAATGAAATGATTTGGATGATTGAGTGTGTGATGTATCCTAGTTTAGTTATGGTTTTGATGATTTCATGCATACCTAAGCATGTACTAGCCTATGGATCTAGAAAGTCGAAGTTCAAGTAATTCATTAACCAACATCTACATGAGATAAAAGGGGTTTTGTATTCCCTTATCAACCTCCAAGGCCAACCAAGCCTTCCATCACCTAAGGAACCAAATCTAGCATCATATCCACTTGAATTTTTGGTTGATAAGGGTTAATCTATAAGGGGTTTTGGTCCCTAAAACATAGCCCCCTAATTATATGATCCTAAGGACATGATACTTTCAATCAAGGATTGATGAAGTGTTGATTGATGTAGTCTTTTTTTCATAAATAGGAGGTAGGGATTAGCCTTAGCTAGTCTCATATATACTTGGATAATTATGAACTCTTATAGAGCTAAGGAATTCAAACTTATGGAGGATGTATTGTTGTTAGGGATTAATATTCTAATGAAGAAAGTTTACTTCCAAATTTCTCGCTTTTGGTAGTCTTTCTAGGTTCCTTGTAAAAGGCTTGGGGAAGGCCCACTCAAGGATGAACAAGGAATCTATGTGTGGTGTTACATTTTTTTTTTTCAACTATCTTTAGTCCATGTTGTTTCCATTTTATGTCATGTATCATTTACTACAAATGTTCTTCATTACTTGTAGCAAATTACATCATGTCATTTCAAGTAAACTTCATGGTTTTATGTCATTGACGAGGATGTACTACTAACTCTGTTCTCTTAAACTTTTCAGCAAGCCACTTCAAGTAGAAATAGCTATTTTTTCTAGTGCTTTGGTTCAAATTTACAATAGGTTAAACAAAGTATATTGAACTATTGTTTTAGTAGGTTTAATTCCATTTTGTAATAGGTTTATTTTAGCACTGTAGTACAATAAATTAGTTAGATAAACTTGGGTTTGCAACACTTCATTTTATCTCTCATTCATGTCAAGTTAAGTAGGGCTAGCCTTTGATTAGTAGGTGCTTTAAATATCTATTTTTCAATTCTTTCCATTTAATCATTTTGCAAGTTTCCTTGCATTATTGTTGTATCATTTTCTAGATTTCATCCAAATGGATGTGAGGCTACATCTCAAACTAGCTGACCACATTTGGTAAAATCATATCCATAGTACATTCCCCATACCTAACATTTGGTTTCATTATATATTTTCCCATTAAATCCTTACTCAATTTCTTCACCATTTCTTCATTTTTCTAGCTACTATTAATCAATAATGGAAAAATGGAGTCATTGATTTCCTCATGATATTGTTGCTATTTCACACACCACTACTTTTCATAATTGATAGCCTATTCCTCTGGTTTGCAACTTATAAATGTGCATCTTAAATGCAATCCAAAATCTTGTTTTGAAGGACCTAGTAAATAATTTTAGTTAGTTGTTGAAGGTAGTGTAAAGAAAATAATAGAATGGTCAATGAGATTTGAGCATTTGAGGACTAAGTTCTTGCTACATTTCATTCCCCAAAAAGGTTTGCTTCTATCCCAAATAAGAATTGCATTCCATTTATACAAGACCATTTCCCATGAAAACATTACATTCAAATCCAATTTTTATTCCATAACCATGGCTCTAAAGGATCTTCGTTGATAACATTCATAACATTATTCACTTGTCAAAAGGATCCTCGTTGATAACATTCATAACATTATGCATTAATGCTTATCCATGTTTTCTCTAAATGTTCATTCTGCTTGACAATTAGAAGTTGGATGTCACCTTGACTCTCCTCTATTCTGGAGTCGTACATTTATTTTGTTGTATGTAAAGGGAATAACCATGGATGCAAGATGTTGCATGCATTATGTTTGATTATAGTGTTAAAATATTTTATTTCATTCTTAGTAAGGCCCATGTCATTGAAAAGTTGAGGAACCTCACCAAGTCACCATGGAGTAAGTGCTTGCTACATTTAGTTCCAAACAATGGCTTACTAATGTATCTGAACCAACAATAATTTCTTTAGATTTCTACAAGACCATTGCTGACAACAACATTAAATTCAATTCCTATTTTTACTGAATAACCATGTATCTAATTACCTTTTTCTAGAGATAATTAATCCATAAATGTGGGCATCACACTAACCACGGTGATTGAGTTGGGTTTTATTCCTAGCATAACCTACATTTCATTGAAGAATGTTTTGATTTCATGGGAATGGTGAGTCTAGGAATAACCAACAATGTTTTAATTCCATGGATATGCTTACCTTTTTCTAGAGCTAATAAATATGCACATGTAGACATAACACCAACTATGGTGATTGAGTTGGATTTTATGCCTACGACTTGTGTTTTGTTGAAGAATATCAAGGCTTCATGGGGACTTAATGATTGCATTCCAATCAAAGAATGATAAGGCTTCACGACGATGGATAATATGTGAATAACCAATAATTATTACCACAACATCTTGTTTAGGTATTATTTTGAACAATTAGTGGGAAATGCTAAACCCCCACATGCACTTCTTACTTTTTTCTAGAGCCAAATTCCATAATAAATGAACTTCTTATTTCTTAACCATGGATGTAAGATTCCATGACAATCAATCTAGATAATATATAGTATAATTTTTTTTCTCATGTTGGAACCTTGTATTTTGTTTATAGAAAGGCTCATGTCATTGACAAGTCTAGGAACCCTCGCCAAGTTACCGACTAAGTATTTTCCGCATTTCATTTTTAACAAGTGTTTATTAATTCTATCCCAACCGACAATGATTGAATTACATTTCTACATTACAATTTCCCACAATAATATTACATGCAAATCCAATTTGCATTGCATAACCATATATCTACTTGCCTTGGTCTAGAGCCAATAAATATGCACATGTAGACAAAACATCGACCACAATGTTTGCATTGGGTTTTATGCCCATGGAAACTTACATTTTGTTGAATAATGTTAAGGCTTCATGGGGATGGTGACTTTGTGAATAACCAATAATGATTTCATTCCAAGGATCGACTTATTTGGTTCCAAGGCCAATAAATATGCAATAAAACACTAACCATGATGATTGCGTTGGGTTTTATGCCTAGGACATGCATTTTGTTGAAGAATGTCAAGGCTTTGTGACCCAATGATTCCATTGCAATTGAAGAATATTAAGTCTCAACAGGGATTTCCAATCTGGGAATAGCTTGCAATGATTGCAGTCCATGAACCAACATCCCATTTAGGCATATTTTGAATAATTAGTGGGAAATGCTAAAATCCCCACATGAACTTGTTACCTTGTTCCAAAGCCAAATTCCATAACCAAATACAAATGTTCTAGCATAACTACAGATGTAAGATTCCATAAATATTAATTTAGATCATATATAGTGGAAAGAGTTTTGATTATGGTGTTAAATATTACATTTGGTTCTTAGCACAAATCATGTCAATGATGCGTCGAGGAAACTCACCAAGTGAGCTATCCCCCCTCTGTTTAGGGTTCAAGGGCTAGATGGGGAGAGAGAGAGGGAGAGGGAGGAGGTAAAGAGAGATAGGGAGGTAGAGAAAGGTAAAGAGGAGAGAGAGAGGGAGAGGGAGGAGGTAAAGAGAGATAGGAGGCAGAGAAAGGTAAAGAGAGAGGAAAAGAGGGAGAAAGAGAGAGAGGTAGGGGGAGAGAGGGGAGGGAGACAAACAAGGGAGGTAGAGAGATGCACATAGAAAGGAGAGAGAGAGAGAGAGAGAGAGAGAGAGAGAGAGAGAGAGAGAGAGAGAGAGAGGAGAGAGAGAGTGGAAAAGGGGAGAGAAGGGGAGAGAAAAATAAGAGTGAGAAAAAGGCATGAAAATGATATAAATAAACTACCATTTTTGGCAGCATCTTCGGAGCCATACATTCATGTTACAATTTATCCATACATTCATGCTAGATTTATCCATTGGTTAACCATAACCTACACTGACAGATCCATAATATATAGAGGACATAATCAAAATATTATACATACCTAAATGGTGACTTTTTAATTTAGAAATCTAACATAACAATTCATAAAACATTAAACATAACTTGAATTGATGGCTATATAAACTTATATGTCAAAAGGAGCAATCACACCTTTTATCTCGATGAAATTTTTGACAATACAGCTTGAATGGTTGGCCCTCGTGTTTCTCTTCTCAAATCAGAGGACCTCTGTTAGTCTTGAGTTTTCCTCAATTGACTAAGAAAGATCTTAAAGTAATTGCCAAAATCATTCAACCTCCATAAATATCTAAAACATCAATACAAGTAATATTTGTAGCACACTATTTACTCTAATATGAATTTTACGAGAGTGTCAAAATGTACCTGAATGAGATCCTCTCGGTTTCAAGAATAATTTATTGAGCAACGCTCTAATATTTGATCAACCGCCCCTTGATTTGAAGTAGCAACAATGAAGTCAACATTGACTTTGTTGTTTCTTCTTTGATCGAGGGAGGTTTGCTCCAAGATTAAACGGCTCCATGTCTTCATCAATGTGAGCTATGAAGGTTAAAAGCTCTTATGGTCCCTCCCTCAAATCACTCTCAATTCCCCAATACCAACATATAAAATTCATTGAAATATTTACAACAAAACAAACATATATACATACTCAATACTCAAAACCATTTACAATGAAATAAAATGTTTCCTTGATCTATTTGGAGTGAGCGGAATATGGTGAAAATATATTTTATATTAAATAATTATTAAAATATTCATCTACATCATCATTTAGTACTTGTTATAACAAGATTTGACTTTCAATCTCTATGAAATCATGCACGCACGAGGGCCTTATTCCATTTTCTCCTATGAAGACTTATCTTCCCTATTGATAAAATCCAGAGACAAAAATTATTAATTTTCCACATGTATGCATCTTGCACACTATACAACATGCGTATATGCAGGTTGCTCCACTACAGTCCGTGTACATTAGGATTTGTGCAAGAAAATGAAAATTAAATGTCGGGTTTCCATGTCATGATATGATATCTCTGATCCTTGGCCTTCCATATACTGGAAATGTTTCGAATCGGCCCTTCAGTTTCATTTTGAAGGCTATAAATGGGCCAATTCCGAGCTTTGGAAAAGGAGAAAGAATTCAACTTTGAGAGAAAAGTTACTCTGGAGAAATTATTTACTTTATATTGAGTTGTCATCCCTTTGTCCTTTAAGTATGAACACAATGTTCAACCCCCAAGCTCTTCCCTTATTGATTGAGAACCTCATTGTTTCTCTCTTATGAGCTTGAATTTGGTGGAGGATTGAAGTGGTGGAGGCTCAAATGGAAGGAACTTAGTTTCTCGGTTCCAAATCGAGACAACACTAAAGTCTGTAATATTTTCGCTTCTACTGATCATTTATTAATAGAAATACTCCTTTCCCGTCCATTTGATATCTTGCAAATATATGAGTTATTATCCATGGGCATATTTGTTATGTTTATTGATGGATTATGCTATCTAATGTGATAACCTTTTACATTACCACCATATGATTTCTTTTATTGTTTTTTGAGAACTTGTCGCAGGTATATAGCTTTGGGTCGAAGTGCTCAACGATGGACTTCATCGAACATATGGACGAGGTATGCTTCTTTCTTATCTTGCTTTCATATTGGTTTATATATCATGTTGTTTGGATAGAGTTGATTTCTACAGTCATTTCCATCTATTGTGGTTTACCCTAGCCATAGAGAGATTTTCCTCATAACAATACTTTTATTCGACCTCTTCTTCTTAGCTCTATAGTTCCTAATCATTTCATCAATATCTACGTCTTCTTTCTTTGGGTGCTCTTCAAAATCTTGATTTCATCCTCTCACGTAGAGCACGCCTAGTCGCAGGGTACTCACGGTGTAATGGAGGCCACTGTGATGAGGCGTCACCTACAAAAGAAAACAATAAAAAATTTAAATGGCCAACTTTTAAATATCATTGAACTAGTTCAGTAATATAAAAAAAAACACCTGCAATGTCATTATTTACCTAGTGAACTGGTCAATACCGTTGGAATGGTTGCCCCCGCGTGCTCCTCTTCAATTGTATGAGCCTCAAGTACAAAATTCTCTTCCATTGAGACCAAAAACTTTATAAGGACAATCATATATGTATAAGTAAAAAAAACTAAAAGTACAAAATGTATAACTACAAAATTATTAAGTATATGATTAAAATACAACCATATTACCGTCATGTGCTAGCTCGGTCGTAGCACCCCGTGAAAAATTGGGACTGAATGGGATCAGAACCATCTTCTGGTTGCAAACTGCTATCAATGCACTGCTCTCCAATACTAGTGCATTCGTTGACAGTGTTTCTCCCCTGATTAAAACAAAGTTGTAAATATTAATAATATCCAACATGAATGTATTATTTTAATAATAAAGGTTAATGTGGATTGAATTTTATTTACCTTATCCTGCAAAGTGGTTCTTGGTATCTTCCCCAATATTTTTCGGCATTTAACTACCGCTTTATAGCGGTACTTGTAACCAAGATGGAGGTCTTCCTCCATGGTTTCATTACCAAACTCGTCACCCTGCATTGCATAAGAGTATGTATTTTTTTATGTTATTTGCTGCAATTACCTAAAAGTTTTAAGGTGATACAAATAAGATATTTAGGTACTTACAATTCGTGACTGCAACTTCAAGTAGCCACCCTGGCCTAGCCTGTGCTAGCCTCATTTGGAAAGCCTTGCTTTTGTGGCCTTTGACATGTCAATCAACCTATCATAAAAAGTTTCAAGTATGTTAATATATACCACAATTTTATTTACATCTAAAAAAAATTGAAGGTATTCAATTGAAATTGTAATTTACCTTCCGAGACCAGAGGGTGTTTTTCCTCCATCTGTGAATTTCTTCTCTTTTGCATCCTCAATGAGGGCCTTCCACTCCCTCTATGGAATCATCATAGGACGCTCGTACCTATAGTTTTGTTTCAAGTGCTTCCTATATGTTTCTCGCGTATATTTTAAATATTGTCCAGCTGCGGCGGTGGCCAATGTATTATTAAATGTATCTACACCAAAAAGGGTTTCTAGATAATCCATCAATTATTGTTTGAGGTTGGAATTATGATGCAGGAGAATTGCTCCACATTAGAAAATACGCCAACACGCCAACATGCAGACACACAATGGAGAAAGGGAGAGGCATCGACCCTCCCATTTTTAAAATTTGAAATATAATCCAATACGGGAGATTGTGTTGTAAGGTTGTAAGAGCCAAGCCATGCCTTTGTACATGTAGTGTATAGATTGCCTTAAATGGTTGATCATAAAACAGGTCTTGGTCTGATTCAGACTGGACGTTTCATTTATGTAATGAAGCCATAGGAGTATGGTGTTGTAGTTGAGATAGTAATGGCACTAAGGTGATGAAGAGGATTAATCTCGTAGAGCCCTCTTTTGTAATGGAGAGAGAGAGAGAGAGATAGAGAGGTCTGGGTAGAGAGGCCTTAGGAGGTCTTAGAAGTTCTGGGAGAGAGCTTGAGAGAACCGGGACTCGTTTACAGTCCAGTTTTTGTAATCATATGTATAAACACGCAGAGATAATAGAAAATCAGTTTTTCCTGCATATCATGTGTTTATGTATATGTATGATTTATATGTTTTTATGCATTTTCATGTTTGAATGCGTAGATTGATGAAGTATTGAATGAGTTTCAATTGTTTCTCTCATTTGAGTTCCAGAAGTCCAAGGTGTGCACATAGTCCACAAACGATGCATTGGCAAATGTGAGTTAACCTTAGGGAAGCTCAGGAGAGATACTGTTGAACCTTCATCAGCGGAAGTGCGAGGGGTGCATAGAAATAACTCTTTGTCAAGTTTAGAGAGAAGGAGAGTTAATGAGAACTCTGTCGAGCTCTACCAGGTGGGCATTGAGCCGGTGCAAGCGTGCACAAAAGAACTCTGTGTTGAGTTCGGTAAGAAACAAATTTATTGAACACTTTGTGAGGAAAAGATCTGCAAGGTGTGCATCGAGCCAGGAGAACTCCAAGAGGTCGAGAATAATTTCTCTTAGAGAAATCCTTCGGATCTGAGTTTGAAAAAATCCCAAAAATGTAAGGAGCATGTGGGAGATCAAAACCTTTGAGGAGGTCAAGTTCAGAAGGGATAATGCAGAGAATGCATAGGAGTCAGACTTATTCTAAGTCTGAAATCTCAAAGGAGAGATAACGCTGCAAGAGTGTAAGCGAGACCCAAAGGAGTTGGGTTCACGAGAGAATGTTCAAAGGCTGAGATATTTGGACGTGGACTAAGTATTCCAAGTCAGGAGAAGTCTAAATCTCAGGAAGAGGAACAACCACAACCATCAGATTGGTTGTGAGGAGGAATATGGACCGTCAGATTTGAGTTCAGTGAATAGAGGGAGCACAGAGGAAAGAATAGATTCCATCCGTTGGATCTGAGTTGGATCTGAGCATGAAGGATCGACAACCATCTGATCAGAGGAAGGTGCACGAGTCTTAACACTCACATGCACATGAGAGAGAATATTTCAAGGTTTGAGACTTGAGATTTCCGAAGCCCAGAGAGTTGGAAGCCAGAGAAGAAATCTTGGTCGTTGATCGACCAAGTGAATCTGAGCAGTTAGATATCATGCGTTCAGGAGGAGGAAAGTTTGAAACTTGAGATTCTTGAAGGGTGGAGGGTCGAAGGGCCGGAACGAATCTGGACTATTGGATCCAGAGGGAATACGTGTCAATGGGTCAGAAGATCCAGGGGAAGGTGGAGGTTGAAGTGTTGAAACACCCGAATGCCGGACAACCGAAGTGGCAAGAGCCGTCGATCTACGAGGGGAAACTTGTCAATAGATCATGAGATTCGGGGAAATTTACACTGGAGTTTCATTTCTAGAATTGAAATAGCCGAAACTCGAAGACCCGAAGTAAATTTGGGTTGTCAGATCTAGAAAGGGTGTGTGGCGAAAGATCGTGGATTCCAGGTGAAGTCACTCTGGGAGAATGCAAAGGAGAAAGGTTTGACATCGTCGAAGCCCGAATAACCAAAGTGAACGATAGACGTTGATCTGGAAGAGGACATGTGTCACCATATCGTGGACTTCGAAGGGCTACACTCCAGGGTTTTAATGGAAAGAAGTTTAGGAAAGTTCCGAAGAGCCGAAGGCTGAAATGATTAAGGGTCATTGATCCCAAAGGAAGAACATGGATCATTGATATGTGAAGGGACACATGGAGGACAAAGATTCACTCTGTTAGACAACTGTTGGATCAAGGAGGACAAGTATCAGAAGATCCAACACTTCGAAAGATTTCACTCTGGAGGTTTGTGTTTGTTGAGATTTGAAATCGCTGAAGGTCGAAGTCTCGAAACCAACGAGAGTCATCTATGTGAAGGAGGACATGTGGCATCAGATCTATAACTCTGGAAGAAAGCAAAGGGGAAAAGGTATGAAGACCCGGATCAGATCTTGATCGTTGATCGAGGAGGGAGTCGCATGACTGTTGATCTGATTGGAAAGGCCAAAGTCCCAAAGCGGGAGCATAACCATTGATTAATGAGGATATATGTCAGTAGATCTTCCACTCTGGAAGATAACCAGTCAGCAGGGGCGAGGATTTGAGAATTGAGATTCCCGAAGGCTGGACTCACAAAGGAGATCCTGGCCGTAGATCGAAGGAGACAAGTGGCAACAGATCTTCCACTTAGGGAGATTGCCACACAAAGGAGAGTGGAGTTTGAGAGTTGAAACTCCCAAAGGCCGAAAAGGCAGAGTCAATGACAGCCGTTGATCTAGAGGGGAGTTACATGTCGAAAAATCGTAGAGATCCAGGGAGATGCGTGGAAGGAGGAAAGAAGAGCGAAATAGGAGATTCGATAGCAGTCGTTGATCATGAGGCAACACTGGGGGGAAGAAAATCAACACACATAAGGGATTGCGGGGCCAGGACATGCTCGGACGATAATATTCCTTGAGCGGGCCCCAATTTCAACCACTATTTTATTGAAGGGATATGTGGTAGAACGAGGAGGATTGTGGGGTGAATATCAGGTTGGTTTGAAACCACTCTTGCGCACACCCGCAATCACGCATTAGTACAAGGGAACAACCCAGGGACATATAAAGGAAGGGTCTAGTGAAGAGGAGCTAGTGCCTGAAAATTGAAGAGCGACAGAACGTGCATACAGAGGGTGAAAGTGTCACAAGACTTGCAGATAGGAGGAAAAGGGACCCGTGTATAATTGATCTAGGTTCATTCAGGATCCCTAAGATTCTATACAACTCAACAATTGGAACGATCCAAAGAACGGGAGGTCACAGAACCCCAGGAGGGGAGGGGGGCTACATCATGTGGTATCAAATCCTTTTTACATAATTGATTTCTGTAGGCCGAGGAGAGAAGACATTAAATAAGATATAGTATGATACAATTAGGTGGTATCAGATATTGATTTTGTCTATATATTTGAGGTGGAAGAGAAAGAGGAAAAGGTTGAATTTTGCTTACAAATAACAAACAAGAAGGAGGTGAAAGGAAGGAAGAGTACTGATGCTCTATGAGAAGGTTGTTGCATGGTAATATGTGAGGGAAGATGGAGATTCTCTTAGATGGAGAGTGATCCATAGACTTGCTAGAAGGGTAGGTAGAAAGTGGAAATGGCTACTGAAGGCCATGGATGTGGTCGAAGAGAAGGCCACAAGAAGAAGAACAATCTAGAGATGGATCTGGAGTTCAATTAGATAAGAGAACAAATGGATAATATTACATTTAAAATAAAACAAGATGAAAAAGTGCATTGGGTGTATTAGTGGCCCATGAAGAAGAAGGCGAAGTGGCTAGTTAAGAGATTGTTGGCCAAAGGACAGAGAAGGCTGATGAGAGTGTGGCTGAGGCATGCTAAAAACCTCAGTGAACCAGAGGAGGAAATGATTCACATATGTGAACCAGAGGCTAGGAGAAATCTCAATGACGAGGAGGAGAAGAGATCAGATGAAGATCTCATAAACTGCCAGGTGGGCGAAAATGGACTTCAGAGTTGCCAGGTGGGCAATGGAAAGAGATCAGGTGGAGGTCTTGAGTACTACCAGAGGAGTAGTGATGAAAGTTCAGATTTCCAGGTAGGCAATGAGATGGGATCGGTTGATCTCATAAACTGCCAGGTAGGAAACAAAAAATTACCAAATCACCAGGTGAGCAGGGAGAAAGAAATGATACTGTCTGAAAGTCTCAAGAGCTCAGAAGTGGGTGCATGTCAGCAAGGAGCGCTGATAGGTGAAGATTCATGTGGATTTGCAGACCACGTGAATGAAGATGATGAAAAGTAAAAACAATTTCACCATCCAAGAGAAGGATCAGAGGAGTACTTTGATCATTCGAGGGATCAAGGAATTCCTACCAAGCAACCAAATGAAGGCCAGTGCACATGACGAAAGTGCAACAACAAGGGAAGGACAAACAACAGTGACTGCCATGATGAAGGAGCAAGTATCAAAATCTGCACGAGGAAAAGAAGAAGAGGAGAACACAGTTGAGATGCTCATTCAATGGGAGATAGAATTGTGGATGTTTGAGGATTGGTTGGACAATCCAGAACCAACAGATGGCTGCCAGAAGACAGTCATGCAAAATTCAGGAGAAGAGCATTCGGGAGAGTTGCTCAAAATTTTCAGCTAGGACGTTGAACAGGAAACGACTACAACATTGGAGCCTGCAACAGAAGAGGGAGAAGACAACATAGACTTTACTGAGCTACATGAGGAATTATAATCCCTAGAAAGAGGTAGGAACATCCAACAGGTCAAGTTGGAGGAAGATGGAGGAGCATACCGGCTAGAGGAACGGTTGGAGGGAGTTGGGGATACACCAACACAAGAGGACCTAACATAAGATAACCTATCAGAGGAAGAAGCTGAGAAACAACTCGGTAGTGAGACTGCAGAACTGGAGCCTGCAACATGGTAGAAAGATAATGCCACAAAATAAGAAGAAAAAAATATGGGGGATCAAGGTGATCTACCCACTGAGGGGAAGGAAGTGCAGCAGAGAAGACTGTGTAAGAAGAGCCAACCACTGGAGCAACTAGACAGGGTGATAGAAGAAATGAGAAGGTTGATGTTGAAGTCAGTAGAAGTAGTCAACAAAAGGGAGCTGAAAAAAAGAGAACCTTCCATAACAACAGGGAAGAAACATAAGAGGAAGAAGAAGCAACAAGAGAAACAACATAGTTGGAGAGGAGCAAGAGGACAACTCCATAAGAGAATTTGGGATCCAGGAGGATTTTAACACTGGAGAAGAGGAACTCATGAGCAGGATCTCATGATTTTCATAGTAGTGGAGTATGATGCAGGAGCATCCCTCCACCTCAACAAATGCACCAACACTCCAACAACAGACGTGCAATGGAGAAAGGGAGAGACACCGACCCTCCCATTTTCAAAATTCAAAATATAATCCAATACGGGAGATTGTGTTGTAAGGATGTAAGATCCAAGGCATGCCTTTGTACAAGTAGTGGATAGATCACCTTAAATGGTTGATCGTAAAACAGGTCTTGGTCTGAGTCAGACTAGAAATTTCATTTATGTAATGAAGATGTAGGAGTATGGTGTCATAGCTGAGATAGTAATGGCACTAAGGTGATGAACATGATTAAGCTCATAGAGCCTTCTTTTGTAATGGAGAGAGAGAGAGATAGAGAGAGGTCTGGGTAGAGAGGCCTTAGGAGGTATTGGAAGTTCTGGGAGAAATCTTGAGAGAACTGGGAATTGGTTACAATCCAGTTTTTGTAATCATCTGTATAGACACACAAAGATAATAGAAAAACATTTTTTCATGCATATCGTGTGTTTATGTATATGCATGATTTATATGTTTTTATGCATTTCATGTTTGAATGTGTAGATTGATGAAGTATTGAATGAGTTTCAATTGTTTCTCTCATTTGAGTTCCAGAAGTGCAAGGTGTGCATATAGTCCGCAAAGGGTGCCTTGACAGAGGTGATTTAACCTCAGGGAAGCTAAGGAGAGATACCATTGAACCTTCATTAGCGGAAGTGTGAGGGGTGCACAGGAAGAACTCTTTGTTGAGTTCAGAGAGAAGGAGAGTTACTGAGAACTCTCTCGAGCTCTGCCAGGTGGGCATTGAGCCAGTGCAAGTGTGCATAGAAGAAATCCGTGTTGAGTTCGGTAAGAAAATGAGTTACTGAACACTCTATGAGGAAAATCTCTTCAAGGTGTGCATCGAGCCAGGAGAACGCCAGGAGGGCGAGAAAAATTTATTTTAAAGAAATCATTCGGATCTGAGTTTGACGAAATCCCAGAAACGAAAGGAGAGTGTGGGAGATTGAAACCTTCAAGGAGGTCAAGATCAGAAGGGATAATGCAGAGAATGCGTAGGAGTCAGACTTATTCTAAGTCCAAAATCTCAAAGGAGAGATAACGCTGGAAGAGCGTAAGCGAGACCCAAAGGAGTCGTGTTCACGAGAGAAATTTCAAAGGCCGAGATCTTTGGACATGGACTAAGTCTTCCAAGTTAGGAGAAGTCTAAAGCTCAGGAGGAGGAACGACCACAACCATCATATTTGTTGTGAGGAGGAATCTGGACCGTCATATTTTAGTTCAGTGAACAGAGGGAGCATAGAGGAAAGAATGGATTCCATCCATTGGATCTGAACATGAAGGATCGACAACCGTTTGATGAGAGGAAGGTGCACGAGTCTTAACGCTCGCATGCACAGGAGATAGAATATATCAAGGTTTGATACTTGAAATTTTCGAAGCTCGGAGAGCTGGAAGCCCGAGGAGAAATCTCAGTCGTTGATCAACCAAGAAAATATGAGTCATCAGCTATCGTCAGTTCAAGAGGAGGAAAGTTTGAAACTTGAGATTCCCAAAGCGTGGAGGGCTGGAACAAATCTTGACCATTGGATCCAGAGGGAATACGTGTCAACGGGTCGAAAGATCCAGGGGAAGGTGGAGGTTGAAGTGTTGAAACACTCGAAGGATGGAAAACCAAAGAGCCGAGAGCCGTTGATCTGTGAGGGGACACTTGTCACTAGATCACTAGCTTCAGGGAAAGTTACACTGGATTTTCAGTTTGAGATTTGAAATAGCCAAAACCCAAAGACCTGAAGTAAATATGGGCTGTCAGATCTAGAAAGGGTGTGTGGCTAAATATCGTGGATTCTGGGTGAAGTCACTCCGGGAGAATGTGAAGGAGAAAGGTTTGACATCGCGAAGCCCAAACAACCGAAGAAAATGATAGCCATCGATTTGGAAGAGGACAAGTGTCACTAGATCATGGACTTCGGAGGATTGCACTCCAGGATTTTTATGGAAAGAAGTTTCGGAAAGTTTCGAAGCACCGAAGGCCAAAATGATTAAGGTCCATTGATCCCAAAGGAATAAAAATGATCGTTGATCTGTGAAGGGACACGTGGAGGATGGAGATTCACTCCATTAGACAACCATTGGATCAAGGAGGATAGGTGTCAGAAGATCCAACACTCCAAAAGATTTCGCTCAAGAGGTTTGTGTTTGTTGAGATTTGAAATTGCCGATTTCCGAAGTCCCGAAACCAACGAGAGTCATCGATGTGAAGGGGGAAACACGGCGTCAGATCTAGAACTCTGAAAGAAAGCGGAGGGGAAAAGGTTCGAAGACCCAGAGAAGATATCGATCGTTGATTGAGGAGGGAGTCACAATACCATTTATCTGATTGAAAAAGAAAAAGTCCTGAAGTGAGAGCACAACCGTTGATTGAGGAGGATACATGTCAGGAGATCTTCTACTACAGAAGATAACCAGTCAACAGGGGAGAGGATTTGAGAATTGAGATTCCCAAAGGCCGGATTCACAGAGGAGATCCTAGCTATAGATCCAAGGAGATAGGTGGCAACAAATCTTCCACTTCGGGAGATTTCCACACAGAGGACTGTGGAGTTTGAGCTTTGAAACTCCCGAAGGCCAGAAAGGTGGAGTCAATGACAAACGTTGATCTAGAGGGGAGTTACGTGTCGAAAAATTGTAGAGATCTTGGAAGATGCATGGAAGGAGGAAAGAAGAGTGGAACAAGAGATCCGATAGTAGCCATTGATCATGAGGCAGCGTCGAGGGGAAGAAAATCAGTGGACAGAAGGGATTGCGGGGACATGACATGCTCAGATGATAATATTCCATGAGCGAGCCACAATTTCAACCACTATTTTAGTGAAGGGATACGTGGCAACATGAGGAGGATTCAGGGTGAAAAGTGGGTTGGTTTGAAACCACTCTTTCCCACGCCCGCAATCATGCATTAGTACAAGGGCACAACCCAAGGAAATATGAAGGAAAGGGCTAGTGAAGAGGAGCTAGCGCCTGCAAATTGAAGAGCGCTAGAACGCATAGACAGAGGGTGCAGGTGTCACAGGACTGGAACACAAGAGGAAAAGGGACCTGTGTATAATTTATCTGGGTTCATTTAGGATCCCGAAGAGTCGATATGACTCAACAATTGGAACGATCCATAGACCGAGAGGTTGCAGAACCCTAGGAGGGGAGCGAGGTTGCATAAAATTTTGCAAATTCCACCTCTCTTGTATGGTGGGCCCAAAAATAAAAAAATCCTTATTCTCCAAGGACCTGTAACAATCATTGTTCCCTACACAGAAAATGATTACATGATTATTAATTTAAAAATAATAATTTAGATATTTTATATTTGTCTACATAGAGAACATGAAAAAAATAAAATTTAAAAAATTACTTGGGACTTTAACTTGCTTTAATGGAAGCCCTTCCTCGTTGACCATAAAGGTTCCCTTAAGGGTCCCTGTGCTGGTCACATGTATTTCTTTAGGAAAAACAACCATATATTTTGTCAAATCATCGGCCTCATCTCCGTCACCACCTCCAGAGCCTACATGTGTGGCCACTTCCTCAATGTGCGTGTCATGGCTCCCACCTAATGGCGTGGAAGGTGGAGATCTGAATAGTTTCTTCCTGGAATCTATATGAGGGCTTGTGTCAGGACCCTGTGCCATCTGTGCAGCGCTGCTACTACTGATACCATGCATGTCGGTGTCAATAGGATCCAAAAATCTCTATATAAGAAAGAAAACATTTTTTCGTTTAGATAATGTAAAAGTTAAAAATCAAGCTTTCATAATTGATCTTATGACATGAAAATAAAACCAGTTGAAATTATGGTTATTACCTTATATGTCTTAAGCCTTGTCATAACTTTTTTGATCCTTTCTTCGACCTCAAGAGTTTGATCTAGAATACCTAACAAGTGAGCTAGTTCCTTGTTTCCTTTATTGATATTTTTTCTAATTAAAACCATAGGGTCGGGGGATTCATACAAATCCATTTTGTCGAGTGTATCATCATCAACATCATGTCCAGTCGACTACATATTCAAAAAAATAAATGATAATTCAGTTATGTAAACAAATAAAATAATTGATCGCCACATAAATAAAATGCACATTAAATGCAATTCAAAAATTGTTGTTCATTTACCTGTTATGAGGCCGCTTTTGATTTACCACGATCATCCTGCCACATTATAGTAAAATTAGAACTGTGATCATTATTATGAGAAACAAATTTAAATTTATAAGAAATTCAAATATTGATAACAAAAATAGGACACACTAAGTACTAAAGAAACTGAAGCTCTCCAAATGGATTAACACCGTAAAGAACATAATGAAAATCATAAAATATGAGAGTCATTTCTTAAAGGTTGGGTAAATTAGTATACGTACCACCCCCATAATAGCAACATTTGTATCTATTCGATTCAAATTGTAATCAGTCAATAAATCTTCCCCTGTAACTATTGATTTGATTGCACATACGAATACACGGTTTCCTTAACGCCCCTCAAATATGCAATTGGGTCACTTATTTGTGGTCGCAGGTCGTGTACTCTTTATAAAACCTGCAATATTCCTTGTTGCTTTTGGCCTTCCGTCAATATATATAATTTCTCCTTTATTTTGATTATTATCTTTTAGATGTATATAATTTGCAGCCAAGCCATATATTCATATACTTTTTGTATATTGGACTATTCGTATACAATCTTTGTAGATATAACAGGGTCCGACATACTCCATCAATTCAGTTAATCCGTCATAACATATCTTTATGCCATCTATGGAAAATAGCCCCAAACCATGTAATGACGATGGAGCAATCCGATATATCCTTTTGTTTACACAAACATCAGTGTTTATTTCAGGAAGATCCTTGAGTACCCATTGTTTCACTATATGTTTGTAGCTCAAGGGCACCTCGATGTTGTCTATTCTCTCATGATCATAAGAACATGATCCCCCTTTCGCAAGAAAAAATCCCATGCGTCTATGGAATTTTCTTCTGATCTTCTCACCTCTAGTTGATCTCCCCCTGTTAGACCTACTAGATGTCTCACTTTCCTCTATTCTACCTAAAATTACCTCACTCAATGAAGATATATCTGACAAATACCTATTTTCTTGTACGTCCTATAACACCATTAATGACAAAAATAGTCAGTCAATCAAGATGTAACACTAGTTCATTACTAGTATCCTATTAGTTTGGAGTCAAATGACATCAACACCAAGAAAGACAAAGCATTTTGAGATATTTTTAGTTTATTACAAATTCATGTTCTATGACTCTCCCTGTCTAGTGTTTTCGATATTTTTGAGCTTTGGAATTGAAATGGTTAGAGTGGGATAAGGGGCACTCATATCATCTATTTTTTCTGGTGAAAAATTGACCCAAACTTGATAGGAACTATGCAAAAAATTAGGATTCCACTTCTATGTTGGGAATTTTTCTCATGTAACTTTACCCTAAGTGTTTTTGGACAATTTAAAGACAACCCAAATCATGGTATTTCTGAAAAAAATGAGCAGGAAAGATGGAACTTTAACTCACCGAAAAGACTACCCTCATCGGAAATATGAATATTATTTCAAATACATGAATATGCCAATACTAGACTACAATGCCTATGTTGAACACTTAAGTGGACCCTAATAACACTGATAATACCAATGGAGGTCACGAATACGGAAGAGGGAACCGAGGTGGCTAAGGTGGAGGATGTGATTCCTCAACCCAAGGAGAAGAAACAATAGAAAGGTAAAGGTGGCCTATACATGTCAAAAGGGAGCGAGAAATTGAGAGTAAAGTACATTGTTAAGTAACAAATACGAGAGTTGTTATTGATTCATAACCCATCGATGGCTACAAAATTGTAAAGGCTAAGGCATGGGTGCAAGTTATTGACAATGGGATAAGTGATGTTGTTGTTGGTATCCATTTCCTTGACTCACTCCATCCAAAAAAGGACAAATGTTTTAATTACCTTGACTCACTCCATCCCAAAAGGAAAAATGGGACATGCCCTTATTCAAAGGCCACGATTACATACTGGTCGGATTAATGGTGAATGGACATTGCGGCTAAGTGGACATTGTGTGGGCTTCATTATGACATTTGTAATTTTCGCAACTCCCAAGGTATCTTCACAACTCCTGAGCTCGTTCACAACTCTCGATGCAATCTTACAACTCTCAAGACATTGGTCAGAATGGCATAGGAAGTTTGGGGATATTCTTCATGCAGATGGACCTATCATGCCATGCCACATAACAAATATTGGAGTGGTCAACTTGTTTGCGCATTTGGAGGCATGTGTCACATAGTTTTATGGATGACCTCCTTGGAGGATGCATTTCATAGCCATTGGGGATTATATTTAGCACATATGGACCTTCTTGGAATTCCATTGACTTGAGTATATGATTGAGATGATTTGAGAAGGAGTTTACACATTGGATACCTCACACATGACCATTGGAGCTTAATTTAGGGGATTCGTCCACTCTTGAGGGCTTCTACTCATTACTTGGTATTTTTCACTTTTGGGAGCTACTTGTCCACCTTGGAGGATAACTAAGAGGTTTTCATTGCCTACTTTGATGAGTTGGTTGTGGATCTATCCACTTGGAGGATTTTGGAGGCTACATGTTGCACCTTTGACTCATATTATTGCCTCTTTTATGGAGGCATACCACTCTCTTGGGCCAATTTCATTGGAGTATTGTACATGTGGCTTGACCACCTATTTATTTTACAAAAAATATTAGTTAGTTGGATGAAATAATTCTTCACTCCTCCCTAGGCTAAATCTAAGGATTTCACATGAGATATTATTATTCTATTGTAAAGGGAGTTGAGCTAGACTCTATATAAGGAGTATCCATTCCTCATTTGTAGTCATCATTGTATTTTTGGAGCTTCCACTCCTTGGAGATTAATTGACATATCTTTCTTGGAGCATATGGATGTATAAGGGTTCTGTCTTTATGGACATTGGTGTCAATTATTGAAGCTCTTCTATCTTGGTTTCTATTTGGTGCATAAAGATTGATTGTGAATGCTCAACTCTTCTACAAACTACCAAGATAAATCCATTGAAGGGTAAAAACTACCACTTGGAAGGAAGACATTTTGGGGTAAATCCTCTCCTTCTTCCTTTGTTAGTTTGGGGTAACTCCTCTCCTCTATTTGATGCATTTCTTTGTCTATCCATTTTAGGAATCCTAGCAAGGGTATTGAGTATGTTTGTGAAGCTATTGTTGATCTTGTTGGTGAAGGTTTGTTATGTTGGAAAATACTGCACAGACAACGAATGCGTGTTGGAAACAGACAACGAATCAACGAATGGTTGTAATTGATGGAAACAGTGAAGATGACAGGAAAACATAAGACAAGTTCAGAGAGGTGAATGATCGAAAGAAGTGAATGATTGAACGCAGCGAGAGCCGTTAGATTAGGTGCAGGGTTTCCGACAACCGTCAGATCTGCATAAGCTCAGAGGGAGCAACAGGAGCCGTCGGATCGGGTGGAGAAAGAAGATCTGGACCATTGAGGAGTTTTGCGTCCAGAAGAAGCTCAGGAGGAGCCTACAGGAAGAAGTGATCTAAGCCATCAGATCTGGAGTAGAAGTCCCAACAGCCGTTGGATCGGGAAGAGTTGCACGGAGATTAGCCTCTGGAGGAGGAGCGCACCAGGAAAAAGGATCTGAGCCGTCAGATCGGAAGCAGATACCTGTCAGTCGTTGGATTTGCAGGAAGTTGCACAGAGGTTAAGCCTTCGTGAACAGTAGGGGAGAAATCCTGAAGGGATCTGGACCATTCGATTGGTAGAGGACACGTGGCGGAGATCGTGCGAGAATCGAGATATTGGCCATCGGGAAATTGGAGTTCCTGAGGACAAGAGAAACGAGACATCAAAAGTCTCGAAATCACGGAGGTATCGGGACCATCCATCTGGAAGGATGCGTGGAAAAGGATCGGGCGCCGTCGACATTTGGAGTTCATCAGGATATCGGGAATCCCGGTGACAAGGGATTTGTGCATGGTGAAACCGCGATCGGTGAAACCCCGATGAGTGGGGGCCAGCTGTCAGCACAACAGAGAAGGAGGACAGCGGCGTAGTGGAGGCCAGCTGTCAGCGTAACAGAGCGTCGGGATTTGGACTATCGGGAATCATGCGGGTGTATGCTTTGAGGAATAACAAACCCCGTAGCCCCGACGGGGTAAGGTTGTGGTCATGGAGTGATGGTCACATTGACTGGGAGCTAAGCTCAGGAGGGCTAGAGTATGAAAGGAGCGTCGGGATTTGGATGATCGGGAATCACGCGGGTGTATGCATTGAGGCATCACAAACCCTGTATCCCCGACGGGGTAAGGTTGTGGTCACGGAGTGATGGTAACGTTGACCGGGAGCTAAGCTCAGGAGGGCTAGCGTATGAAAGGAGCGTCGGGATTTGGACGATCGGGAATCCCGCAGGTGTATGCATTGAGGCATCACAAACCCCGTAGCCCCGATGGGGTAAGTTTGTGGTCATGGAGTGACGGTCACGTTGACCGGGAGCTAAGCTAAGGAGGGCTAGCGTATGAAAGTGATGAAACCCGATTTAAAAGGCAAGAATAATAAAGATTATCCAACGGTGCGGATAAAGCTTGAATTGATCGGAGGGTTACTGTTCTTCCACACACATTTAAATCTTTCAGTTACAAATCCATTAGTGAAACAGACTCGTGATTGCAAATTAGTTGTCGATCAGTTGGTGTTTCGGTTAGCTGGACAGTTGTCGTCATTTTGCCCAAGGAGTTGGGAAGTTTAAACGTTGTGCCCGTGTGTATAAAAGAAGACGAACCAGACTGTGTTCAGGTGGCTGTTCTGGTGAGGAAAGGAATGAAACAGCAAGGAAGAATACATAAGAGGATGTGTGATAGGAAAGGAAGCAGATGTGCAGAGTGAAATGGAACGCAGAGTAGAATAGTAGAGCAAGAGAAAACGCAGAGCAGAATAGCAGAACATATCATACTTACAGAACAGAGAAAGGAAGGTAAGAATTGATTTATCAGGGAAATTGTCTGTGTATTCATTATTTTTATATTTTAGGGAGGTTGGGAGGTGCTCGGGAGGACTGTTGTCCTCAGAGGTTCAAGTGGGTTCTTGAACACAGGAAGTTGTAGCTTCCATCTGGTTGCAGCCAGAGAAACCAGGGTGGCAGGGTGGTGCTAGGGAGAACAAGTGTTCTCTGTTA